>JAVSBS010013183.1:0-31739 GCA_033124195.1 Coracias cyanogaster | reverse complement strand
GGGGTTTTTTTTTTTATTTTTTTTTTTTTTTTTTTTTTTTTTAACCAAAAAATGCTTATCGGCTGCTGGCATTCTGATGGCTAATTATGCATCGGAGAGCTTCGACAGCTGCATTCATCATCATAAAATGTAATAATTAATGACATTCCAACAAAGAAAAATATGCAAATGAGAACTCATTAGCATTTTCATATTCAGCTTTGATAATGCTTTTGCTGACAAGGTTGTAATTAATGAAAATTCATGTCGCAGTCAGGAGATTGGATCGGTTTCATTCCGCTCACAATTCCCAAATGCTTGCATTATGGAAAATCGGCGGCTCTGCCAACTTTTCAGGGAAGAAAAAAACACACACACACACTAAAAGCACCAGATGCAAATTAATGGTAGGGAGCCTTTAACTCTTTAAAGCCCTCTCCCCCGAGCCCCCCCAACCCCAAAAAAAAAAAGAATGAAAGAAAAAGCAACACCACCGATGCCGAAATAGTTCGATGCACAAGCACCGGGCTCTCTCCGAAATAACTCGTGGCTTCTTCTCACAATACAGGAATTTCTGTAAAACTTTTTTTTTCCTTCCTCTCTGCTTTTCCTTTGATTATACCTGAGTCCTAATAAACTCTGAGGAAAATCAGGCGTCTTACGTGCTCTGTTCTCTCCCGGCCTTACCTAATTAATTCTACAATTGTTTATCCATCCCAGGCTTCCTCGTGCCTAAACAGCTCCGTTGGCATCAGCTGGAGCGGGGCTTAGCAGGGAGCGCAGGATGCGGCCCCGGCTGCTCCGTGGAGGACACCGGCTCTCCTGCCGGCGAGGTTCTTAGCAGGCCGCCCGAGAAGGACGGCTTTGCTCGCTCTTCCAGCCACGTTAGCTCAGACCTGGGCAGCAGCCGGGGCTGCGGCCCTGGTGTTGACACCTGCTGGGGCTCCAGCACCCAGACGGTGCTGGGGGGAGCGGAGCTGGGCTTGGCCAAGCCCTGCCTGGGACCTGGCCACGGCACCTTGTGCCACGCTGGCGTAGGGAGCTCTGTCGTGACAACAGAATCACAAAGGAAGAGCTGCGCGAAGCCTCCGCGGCCGGGCGGTGGAGGGTGGAGGTGTCTCCATGGACAGCTCTGCCCCACGATTGCCACCGAGGTCACAGCTCGCGGGACTTTTTGCGGGGGGAAAAAAAAAAAAGGCAAACTTCAGGCTTCTTCCCCCAATCCCCCAGCAAACCGCCACCGTTCCCTGCCCAACTTTTTGCTGCGTAGCTTCACGCGCACCTCTGCAGAACGTCACGGGTGTTTTCTGCGGAACTCTTTAAAAAAGCGCATCAGGTTCTACTTTTTGGTGTGGTTTCCTCACGCGCGGGCAGAGTGCCTGAGCAGATGGTGTAATGTCACCTGTAAGCAATCTGAATAGATAGGTTCATTCTTACGTTCTAGAGAGCTTTTTATTTCCTTTCTATACGCTGCAACTATTGCTGAGAAGGCTGCTCAAGATGGTGTTTCTTTTTGTGTTGCCTTTTAAAGAGATTCCTGCTGCGATTGGTTCTACCCCCACACACACACCAAAGTCTGTGTTTTTGGGCTCAGCGAAAAATCTGCGACTTAAGAAACTTTCCCGGTATTGTTGAAACGACTTCATGTGAAATCCTTGGCCATTTTTAAAAAGTGTAAATGGGGAAGTGATAGAATAAGTTAAAACCACATTTGATTGTTTAGACACATCACGTTTTAATTTTAGAAGTTCAACATTTGCTTTAAAAAAAGACTCTACAAAAAACCTCCCAACCCTCTAGTTTTTGAAAGGACCGTCTTTTAACGGCTGCTGATTCCCATGATTGCTGTTCTTTCTGAAGGTGCTGGGTTGGCATCCCCAGCACAGCCACTCCATCCATCCCTCCCTCCATCCATCCATCCATCCGTCCATCCCTCCCTCCATCCATCCATCCATCCGTCCATCCCTCCATCCCTCCATCCATCCATCCCTCCACCCACCCATGGGAGGCCTCTGCCCACAGATACCCAGCAGCTGAGAAGAAATGGTAGGAGAGCATCAAAGCTTCTACCTGGACCACGGTGGAAGCTTTTTCACTATTACCTCTTAAAACAAGGGCCCGTTTTTACTTTGTGCAGCGCTTCATGCAACGCATCCCTGGTCTGTGGTGGGACCGCAGCGTGCTGGTGTGGTACTGGTCTCAACTGGTCACACGTAAGCTTCACATGAGCTCGTGTTTGACTCGTAAGGAGTTGGAGGTTGTCTTGGTGGGGGCCAGCTCCTGCTGGCCTCAATGCAACCGGTCCCTGTGACTTTGGTGGAGCTGCTGGAAGGAGCAAGATGAGAAGTGTTTAGGAAGCTACAAGGGACCCGTGAATACGTTGTCAAGCTTAAGTACATCCCTACCATACGAGCTCCTTAAAAAACTCCTCGTGGAGGCCTTGTTTGGGTGTTTTTCCTTGGGGAGGAGCTGTATAAAAGTTGATGATTTTGGTTTATTTTAATGTACAGTGAACGGAAGGCAATGGGATCTCGAATGGCCTGGGAGAGATGGTTTTGTTCTTAGCACGAAGGGAGAGAAACCTTTGTGTGTAGATATTTTATATGCGTTTATCGGATGCTATAAAGTCACTGGGCGCTTGGTTACCCCACCACTGAGAGCTGGCGGCTGGTTTCGGCCTGCGCCGTGCGATGAATTCTGGGGTGCTCTCCAAAACTTGGGTTTAAGTTAGAAATTCTCCGTTCTTCTAAAAAATCAGGCCTTAAAGTGCCGCACCTGAAGTGGGCGACTGTTTCCAAAGGGAAAAAACAATTTACTGCATTAGAAGAAATAAACAGCTTAGCTGTTAAAAAAAAAAACCCAAGCCAACCCCAATAAAATAAGGGGATAATTTTTTCATTATTGCAATATTTCGTAGCGAGAAGCCCGTTCCCAGTGCTGGCCTGGCAGGCTGCGGGAGCACCGGCTACCACAGAGCACTCGCGGGCTCCCAGGGCTTCTGCAGGGAGAAGGAGGAGTTATCCCAGGCTTTTTCCAGCCCTAGGAAAGGAGCAAACCCAAGGTTGTTGTCTTATCCTTCTAATTTGGGAGGTTTTTTTTTCCAAAATGCTTTTCTTCAGGCCCATTTTGGTATCTTCTTTATTTTTCTAGAAAATAAAGGTCATAATTAATCGGGACATTTTATGCTTTTATTCCAGAAACTCGTGCGGGATTTCTGCTGGGTTCTGGGAATGAATACCATGTCCTCTGAAAGGTGACCTTCTTTTCCCAGTCCCCAGAAAAGTCCCAAACTTTGGATTTCCCTTTAAAAAAATGCGCTTGTAACGTCTGCCTGAGCGCTTTTAACGCTCGCAAAGCTCGCTCCAAGTTCTGCCCTGCTCCGAAATTTTAGCTTTTCCCTGTGTTACCGTTCCAGGAACAATTCCCCTGGGAATGAAAAGCAAAGTAGCTCCTAATTTGTTGTCCAAAGTGGAAATATTTAGAAATATTTACTAAGGCAGAAAGCTGAAAGTTGAGGGTGAACCAGGGCTTACCGGTTCTTCCTGATAATGAGAAATTATGGCCCTACCTTGAAGGGGCTTGAAGGTGGCTGAAAGTTAAAATTTTGGGAACTTTTTTGTGCCTGGCTGTTCTGCAGCAATACCCAGCTTCTCCCTCTTAAGTCTGCCAGCGCCTTCCAGAGCATATTTTCTGTAAGAATAGTTTTTTTTATTGGAATCTGTTAGCGTAATAACCCAGAATTACTGATCACCCCCAGAAGGAGCCACGAGAGTTCCAAGGTTCAGACAATCAAAGTGTATTTGCCATAAATTCATTTATCAGGGTGCTTAACAAAGTGCAATTAATAAGAAAAAAAAATAAATCGCTGTTGCTGGAGTCTAATGGGTTCTTATGGCTCTAACGCGAGGTGGGCCAAGTTTTCAGCTGCTCCTGCAGCCAGCAAGCTGCTGAGACCATCCTCAGAGAACCGTGAGCCACCTTCTTGTCCTCTAGGAAGGACCACGGAGATGGGAATGGCCAAGGGCACGTGCCAGGAGCACGAGCCTGGCCTTGCTTTTCTTTCCTGGGATCCCAAACCTGCCAAGCTTGTGTCCAAGCGTGGACCTGTGTCCGAGTGAGGTGGTTGCGGTGCAGCCCAGGCCTTGCTGGTGGCCCTAGGGCTTCTGAAACGCTTTCCTGTAGCAAGTTCTCCAGTACTTCATGAAACTGGGTGAATTTTGGACATTGGCAACACGCTAGGCTTGTACTCGGGCTAAGTTTTAGCTGTGTTAAATTTTATATTTGATACATTTAACTTTTTGATGAGAAGGCAAAGAACAATTCCAGGCGTTTTTATTTGTCAACTTGACTTTTCCGTTCTTTTCAAGCGTATTTTGATTACAACTATGAGCTCAGGAAAGCAAACGCTTGGCCCAAGTTCTTACTCTCTTTCCTTAATGCCTCAGCAAACGGGGCATTTGGAAACAAATCCAGGCCAAAATTTCCGATTCTCTACAAAACGCGGGAGTTCAGCGCTGACAATCGCCGCGCTTAAAAAGCTCCTGGGATCAGGTGGTGCTTTCCCATATGGGCGTTTTAATTAGTAAGGAAAGCGTGGATGGGGATGGAGGAGCAGAACCTCCTGAGCACAAATACCTGCCTCGTTTTGCTTTGTTTGACTGGGGGGCGATTTTTAGCTGCGTGTCCACGGCGATGGCTCTCGCTGGCCAAGCAGGTGGTCACGTCGGTGACGTTGTGGAGCCAGGAGTTTATTCCATCGGCCTCCTGAGCTGTGTCACGGAAAACATCCATTTTCCAACCGCTTGTCTCCTCGGTGGTGGCTCGCCGATGCCAGGAGTGTTTTAAAGAGCCATTATCTATTTGGTAGGTGCCCAATTAAACGATAAATAGTTGCGAGACGGCACACGCGCTTTCAGGGAGGGCGCCTGGGAATTTTTCCGTGGAAACGCTGAAATCACGTTACCAAATCAACCGCCCTTCAGCGTGCGAAGTGTTCGGGAGGGGAGGAAGGGATGGTTTGGCTCCTGCCTCTGCATCCGCACGCGTCCCTTGCGGCAGAGCCGAGGGTGACCACGGTTCTTCGCTGCCCCGGGGAGATTCCCCGTGGGGGTGGGCACCGTCCTCCCGCAGCAGGATGAGACCCGCGGCGGGGCTGCGGCTCACAGCCCCCACCGATGCAACCCAGAAATCCTTCTCTGTCATCCCTGACAGTAACCTTACATCGTACAAACACGTTCCGAGGGATGTGTGACTTTTTCCGAAGTTGATGTCCTTTTAATATGCAGGATCTTGGAGGGATGGGGGGGGGGGGGGGGGGAACGAAGGAAAAAAAAAAGTACCCTTTTTAAAATTAAAGCACGTGCCACAAAAGCACGCATTTATAATCGCGGGGGGCTTTGTTCCAGTGCCTGCAGTACTAAATGCTAAATCAATAATAAATTTAAGATCTGTGTGAAGCGCGGCAGCGCCGGAGCAGCGGATCCGGCTCTTTCTCGGCGCTGGTTGCATCGCGGGCTTTGTTCTGCCGCGCGTCAGGAGCGCTGCTGCCCAGCACCTTGCCTTGCTGCCCGGGGGGGCCCGGGCTGCCAACTTCCAAATAGGAACTTTACGTAAAGATTTCCCTCAATTTTTAAAGCCTTTTTACAAATTTTTTTTCTGCTTTCGTCTTTAATCACGGTATCCGAAATCTAGAAATAACAATAATATGTTTAAAGTGGTCTAAAAATGATTCCTTACAAGGAATAACAAAGCACAAATAAATGGGCTTTTGAGAAATCCCGTTCTTTTTCCCGCTGAAATCAATGTTCTGAAGTTCATTAACGATGCTTCGGTAAAGTGACCCCCAGCATCCTTATTAACGATTTCTATTTTAATCTGAATTTCCCCAAATCTTCACAGAGGGATGCGTTTAAACTGGAATTGTATTTGAGTCTGTCCGTGTAGCCGATGGGCTTTCCAGAGGGTCGCCCTGTGTGAGCCTGATGACACAACCGGCTCCGTAAAGAGATTCCCGGTGTTCCCCAGAGGATCTTGGAGCCTCCCTGGTGGGATGGACAGTGGGCATCAGGAGGGGACCCTTGAGCCTTCGTAAGAGGGAAAGTGAAGGTCATTTGGAAAATCAGCAAGCCTTAAAAATGAGGAGAAATACTCATTCTGAATGAGAACACGTTTGATACTAGAAAAAATAATATTGTATTACAGGCCTACTAAGTAATTAAGCAGCAACAACATACTATTTTGGGCTTAGAAAAGCACTTTTTGGCCACAGGCCTATGGAACTCAGTGCTCCTTGGTTTCAGCGAAGGCGTTTCCCTGTTCCTGCATGATCCCCTTGGAAATCTCTGGGAAGTTGGGATTGGACTAGATGACCTTTAAAGGTCTCTTCCAACCCAAACTGTTCGGTGAAGTGTCTGTTGATCCCGGCACTGGGCAGGATGGGACCTTACTGGTGACAATGTTGGCTCAGCCTTTACAAAGTGGAAATTGAAAAAAAAAAAAAAGGGGCTTAAAATTGGTTTCCAGAGTCCAGAGCCTGGTAAGTGATTTGTTTTGGTGGGTTGCGCACCAGCAGCTTCCACCTCCACCAGTGACACTGGCTTGGATTGACTCCTGCCTGCAAGATTTTATTTAAATGCCTAAATAAGGATGTATCTTGGGTTACCTATTTTATTTTTGCATCATGACCCCAGGGCATTGCCCAAAAATGGTTGTGTGGTTATTTCTGCAGATTTTATTTCTGAGCGGTGGCAGACCTGCGTGATACTGGACCAGAATAGCGACAAATTTATAGAAGTCCTTTTGTCCTCTTGCAAGGAGGAGAAGAGGCTTTGTGAGGAGTTCTGGAATACTAGTTACTGTTTTCAGCACTGCGTTTCCACATTATTTGGGAACTTTGTTACACGCAGCTAATTTGCATGGGTTTTCTTCGAATTGGTCTATTTGTTATTTGTGTCAGTCAGGATCAGTCCCATAGGTGTGGCAAAGCCAGTATTCCCAGTTCATGTGGTTTCCCAATCAGCTGCTGCAGGAGCAGGTCACAAGGGTTCCTTCAGAAGAGCCCAAGATTTTGGCTCTTCCAAAAAAAGTGATTATGGGTGGTGGGCAACCTACGGAAAGGGTTAATTTGCTGTTCACATCATTGGTTAATTCAGTAATATGAATAAAAGAAAAACCTGTGGGCTCTTAGCTGGTCATTGCTCAGAGCTGGCTCTAGTTGTGTGTGTGCGGCGCTGAGCGGGGAGGAGGCTCAAGGGGATCCATGGCTCCAGCATGGATCATAAAGTCATGGATCCTGAGGATGGAAAAGCTCTTTCAGACCATCAGTGCTGTTCTCTTGCCTGTGGGAGTTCTCCTGACAATAAGAGGCCAGCTTGGTAAAGAACAGGTACCCGCAGATGGTGGTGGGGTTCAGCAGGGTGGCTCCAGGATGACTTCTCCTGCCAGCTCTCCGTCTCAGTGGTCCTAGCCCTTCATTGAGGTGAGGTTTGTACTGAGAACTCATCGCCAAGGCTTCGGGGACAGGCATTTTAGGCTGTTTTCTTCTTTGTGTCGTCTTATTCTTCGGTCTTTAACGAGCTGCTAATGACATTTATGCTTGTTAATAATAGAAATACCCCACACTTAGCAAATTTACGAGGTATAAAAATGGCTTGATCCAGAGTACTTTGAATAGGAACCAAGGCCACAAGGTTTTGGAGGAAATAATTTTGGCGAACCACCTGTTCATGCGCTTGGTAGACTGGCTAGAGTCTTTGGAGGGGCGATATGAAAATTGAAAGCCTCCAATCTCCAAAATTTAATAAAAAATAAAGTAAATCAAAGTAAAGTCTATAGTCAAACTCCTTAATTGTGATGCATTTGCTGAGTTTCCCTCTTCCATCGTCGGCCCTGCTCCGATGCCATATGGTCTACCATGGAACATTTAACTTGTCAGATATAATGGATTGTCCTGGAAGCAGATTTTTGCTTTGAGCGTTCGGCTCCTTTCTTGCATTTCACTCTCAGCTCCAGGCTGCGGGATGAAGGATTGTGGTGGAAATGCAAAGAAGAGACACGCAGTTGATTCCCCTTAAGAGAGTGACCTATATGCCACAAAATTTTACCCACGTAAAGAGGCATTATCCCTGTCACTGACCCTAGCAGGCTGCATGTCAGAACCATTTAAATTTGTCTGGACTTAACAGATTGTGCAAATGTTTCCGAATCGAGTGCTTAGGAATAATAAAGGCTTGTCATTTCAACTTAGGCACCGGCGGCGCCGCTCGCGCCGGCCCAGGGATGAGTATTATTTATTGTGACCTACATGTAACCTACGCTGCCTGCCTTGGAGACCTTGGGAATGAAGTTCATCTCCCAGGGCTACCGAAACTTAAAAAAGAGATGTTACCGGGTGGTCGAAAGAGGCCGCGGACATTCCTCCTTGGTGGGTTGGTACCTCTCTGAGCGCAAGGAACCCACCGCGGTTGGGTCAACACCTTCCACTGGAGGACCCTAAAGCGTGGGTGGACATCCAAAGTTCACTGTAAGAGAGACTTCAGGAAGTTTGTCGAGGACTTGTTGGTCTGAGGTTAATGATTGGACTCAATGATCTTAAAGGTCTTTTCCCATCTGGACAATTCAGTGATTCCAAATAATTTCTCAAACCAACATGACAACTGGCAAATTTTTCCTCTGGATCAATTATTTTTAAAATTTTTCCGATTCTTTTAATTTTTTTTCCATTTCTTTTGAATGTTTTTCCAAATCTTTTAATGTTTTTCTAATTCTTTTAATTTTCTTTCCGTTGCTTTTGAATGTTTTGCCAATTCTTTTAATTTTTTTCCAATTCTTTTAATTTTTTTCCAATTCTTTTAATTTTTTTCCAGTTCTTTTTTTTCCATTTCTTTTGAATGTTTTTCCATTTCTTTTCAATTTTTTCCAATTCTTTTAATTTTTTTCCAATTCTTTTTTTTTCCATTTCTTTTGAATGTTTTCCCAACTCTTTTACATTTTTTCCAATTCTTTAATTTTTTTTCCATTTCCTTTGAATGTTTTTCCAATTCTTTTAAATTTCTTTCCAATTCTTTTAAAATTTCCTCTCACTTAAGTACGATAAAAACTTATAAAATATTGACTAGAAACCATAGGTAATGTTGCTGTCCCATTCTGCAAAGTAATTAAAGAATCCAGGATAAAAATCTGGCCTCACTAAAGATACTCTTGTGTTATTTAATGTTAGTACAGCATTGCTTACAGCATTACAGTATTTGGTATTAATACAGTATTTCACCTACAGAGAATAAAATACTTGTAAATCGGTCGGAATTTTGCTCTTCAGCGCAACGTTCCTTCCAAATATGATGTTTGTGTTGAGGAACGAGTTTGGGTTTTTTTATCCACGTAGGTTATTGTCTTTGCATTTGGCAGCAGAAGGAAAATTGTGAGCTGGTAGGGGCGGGAAATCCCCTTCCCAAGGACTTTTTGGGTGTCTTTTCACGAGAGAACTTCATCGTTCGTGGTCCGGTGGTGCTGGGGAGCGTGTGTCCCGACACGATGAGTTTGCCGGTGTCCTCAGCCCAAATTATTCCCGCCAGGTCCGGGGAAGGCGGGAATGATCCCGTCGGTTCATTTTGAAATGTCGAAATTGCGACAAAAATTAATGCTTGCTTTTCAAATTCCGTTTTCTGTAGGGAATAAATACTATGAATATTATAAGCGTCACAACACTGCCAGTAAATAGTTTCTGTAGGAATGTTTAACCGAGGATTCGAGCCCAGCACGAGGCGGTTTCGGAGCCTCGGGTAGTTCTGTCTGTGTACGCGGAGAGCACGTGAAGACGGCGGAAACACGGGAGAAAAACGGCTACGAGAGGCATTTTGGTGTTAAAGCCTGAGAATTAATCTTTGCCCACGCTGGGTCCGCGCGTGCTTGTGGTCAGCGTTTGTTCCCTTCTTTCCGGCGTCTGGGTGATGCCGTTGATGGAACTGGAGCTCAGCAGCTGAGGGCTGCGCTTGGTGCTGCTCCCAAACCCCCCAAATTTAATAACTGCTGCTGGATGGAGGCGGCTCGTGGAACGAAGATCGAGAGCCCCGGCTTGGGCTGGGCCAAGGTTTATCGTCCTCTCTCAACCCCGGGTCTTTCAGGGCCTTAGATCCTTATCTCGCTTGTTTTAGAGCGATGCCGTTTTCGTGCTGGAGTGAAACCCCAGGTTTCTCTGATAAAGATCTCCTGGGCTGGTCCCGGGGCAGGGCAGGCATCGCTCAGCAGTGGGTTTCAATTTAACACTGCCCCGTGGGGCGGACTCGAGATAAAGCGATAGCCAGTGCTTTGCGTTCACTGCTAATATATTGCTTTCCCGTCCGCAGGATTCTCATGACACGCTTTTGCCTCCTGTCTTTATGAAAATGTTGGCCAGTTTTGTGATTCTGATTCTCTAGTATTAGATAATGGGGGTTTTTTTGGTGCCTGTCTTCATCCCCTGCCCATCTTCCAGCTATGGTATCCTCCAGGAGGGAGAAGGGTGAGCCACGGCGAATGGCTTTTCGTTGAGTTTGCGTTCCTCTGCAGAAGAAATGCGCCTATTTCCAGAGCGATCCAGGTGCTCGGGCTTAGATGATCGTAATTATTTCCTCTAGCCTGAAATTTCACACGCACATGAAAGGGAGGCTGGAGATGTTTACCAAGGCAGATGCATCCTCGCTCTGCGGGAAGGATTGTCTCCCGTTGGGTGGAGGTGCCCGCTTGCTCCGGGCTCACTGAACGTGGTCATTTGTGCAGCATCGGGCTCTGCGAGACAAACGCGGCACCCTCGACAGCGAGGAGGCTTTAAGGTTTCTTCTCCTTGTTGAACAGAATTCCTTCAGATAAGGTTTCTTCAACTGTTTAAATAGAATTCCTCCAGATAAGGTTTCTTCACCTCATTAAATGCAATTCCTTCAGATAAGGTTTCTTCAACTCGTTAAATAGAATTTCTTCAGACGGCATTGAAATAAACAGTTGCTTTGTTTAAATACCTAATTTAATTATGAAAGTTTATTATTCTAGTCTCAATTAGTGCATGTACTTGATATTAAGCTCATTAACGCTCCGTGTCCGCAGAACGCGGTGTTATTTATTGGGTGCGCGGTTGCGGTGGTGGCTACGAAACGGCGGAACCTGCGGGTCCTCTGATTCACCGCGAGGTGCTGACAGCCTCGCAGAGGGTGCGCTGGGCTTGTTCGGTCAGGATTAGACACGGGCAGTCCTGCAGCGCTGCCGAACCACCCAACTATCAGCATCGAGGCTTTCTTTCGTGGGATAGCGCAATCGTCTTTTCCATCTACTGGATTTTGGTGAGACCAGGCGAGGGCTGAGCGGCCGCTCGGTGCAAATTGGGTGGAAGATGGTCTTCAATATTCTCTCTTCACGTTGAAGTCTCAAGCTGAGTTTTGCCACGGCTATTTTGTTTTAAAAGCACGCAGACGGGCGTCACATCCCGCCCTGTAATAGATGCTATTATTTGGTAGATTACAGGAATAGATGGAGCAATTTGCCGTAGTCTTTTGGTCCGGGTCCAATATTTCATGAACCGAGATCAGCGGCAGAACAAATGGGGCTGGTGTTTTCATGGAGTAGCTGGTGGGGCATAGAAGGGACCGTGGAGCTCAGGGCCGGCAGCACCGGGGTTGGGCCCTTCCCTGCGCCCAAAGCCACCAGCTCCAGGTGGAGCTGGCCGGGAGCACCGTGTGGGATGTCCTTAGCAGGCAGCACAGCCCTTCCCGTCGGTGGATGGATGGGTAGACACGGGCACGTATGCGTAATGTGTGTGTAAGGAAGGAGTTTTGGGGCGTTTGGGAATTAATTTTGTGTGTTTGAGCATGGGCTGCAGCCCGGCGAGGTGAGTCCTTGGTGAGGCACTGCTTTGGCTCTGAATTTCCTTGTGTGTTCAAGTCAGCTCTGAGGCTTGACGTTAGCGTCGGTTTTAGGATTTAATTTCCTTTGCGTTTTGGTGGTACTGCTTAAAAAAAACCATCTCCCTTTGTACTGGTACTTACTCTGGCATCCTGACATCTCCTCCCAAAGCGTTCCTGTTTGCTGCACATCAGCGCAAGTGCAGAGATGCCCCTTCACATCCCAAAGGTCTCCTTCCCCTGGCACGGGCGTGATGCCCTCCGGATTGTTGGGATCCATACCTGTACTTCGTTCGCGGGCCTCCCCTGCTCCGGGGGCTGCTGTGTGAGCGCTACCGCACAAACTTTCCTTGCCATCCAGTCGATGCCTCTCTCATTGTCTGTACTTCACAGGCGGCACAAAGCAGAAACAGCTCATTAACATGATACTTCCATTACCGTCGGATGAGATTCTTTGTGATGTAAAATACGCCGCTCACCACCTCGCTGCCATAAAGAGGGTCTTTTGCCCCTCTGTCCTACACCGGGGAGCGCCTGTACGGAACGGAGCTGAGCAGCTCGCTCCGCGCCTCGAACGTCGGAAGATCATCATCGGGGGCGATGCCCAGCGCCCCTGCCCAGCGCCCCGGCACAAGGGCTGCTCGGTCCCCTGCCAGCTCCCTGCCTGCGCCTGCCCGGGAGCCGCCGGCGAGCGCGGCTCTGCCCGGGTTAACAGCCCAGGAGAAGAGCCAGGAAAAACGGGCTGTCGCACAAAGGGGACGAGGCTCCAGCCAGCTGTTAGCCCCGGTGCCAGGGACCGTGCGCGGGCGGGCAGCCTTCCATTAGGGGGCCAGGAAATTTCATTTATTCTGAAAGCGCTTTCCTTTTTTGTTTATCCTTCCTTTTTCCTTTCTCTTTCCTTTTTCTCTTTTCTTTTTCCTCTTTCCTTTTATCTCTTCTTTTTTTTTTTTCTTTTTCCTTTTTCTCTTTTCTTTTTCTTTTTTGCCCTTTTTCCCTTCCCCTTCCCCTTCCCCTTCCCCTTTCCCTTCCCGTTTCCCTTTCCTTTTCCCTTCCTGTTCACTTTCCTGTCCCCTTTCCTTTCCCCTTTCCCTTTCTCCTTTTTTGCTTTTTCATATTTTCTTACTCTTTCTTTTTTTGATTAATTTTTTTTCCTTTTTTTTTTTCTTCTAAAGAACAGACCATTGCAAAGTTCTGAAAAAAACCACAGCAGCTACCTGCTGGCTGCTCTGAGAAACCATGGGCAGGCTATTTTTCCTGTCAAGGGCACAGGATAGCAGGCCAGGGAGGCACAGCCCTCCCGTGTCCGCCCGGTTCCCCAGGAGTGAGGTGCTGGTAGGCGTAGGAGACTTGGTGTACAATGGCAAGGAGGTTTTTCCTCGGATAATTTATAATTCTCTACAGATTTTAGCTTGATTCCCATGCTGAAATGAGTCAGGTTTTTGAATTTCTGAGGAAAACAAACGAAAAACAAGCTCTGCTAATCGGGCTGTTGCTGTCAGAAGATACTGGCAGAGCTGGTCCTTGTGTCAGGGCTTCGGGGACCTTCACTCCAGGCTGGTGAGCACCCAGATGGGTCCTGCCCTCGCTCCTGGAGCGCCCAGGTCCTCCCTCTCTCCTGCGACCCAACTCAAGCGAGCAGAGGAACGTTTTGAATGCAAGAGCTATAGATTAAGGCAGCAGGAAATGGTTTCATGATCCTCACGACAACGCAAATAAGCCCCGGTAACACGTGTGTGCTCATGATACGCACACAAAGGTGGAACGAGGAAGTTCAGCCCGTTCTTCAGCGGCTCTGAACTTCTTCTCAGGTCTGCTCCAGCTCTGCGCTCCTCATACCTGGGCCGACTTCCACACCGAATTCCCCTTTAATTTGTCATTCTCTGCGGGGGAATTGATCGGGCTCCCACCGGGACGCGCCGGAGACATGGGGCATGGTGGGGGAACCATTGTTCATTTTCAAAAGTGCTAGAAATGCCGTAGTAAAATAAGCAATGTGCACAACTGCAGACCTGAGCAGTTCGAAATTTGCAGCCATTAAAATTCCAATCCCTAAAACAATTAATTTTTTTTTTTTTTTTCCCACCCCCCAAGACAGGTTTCCCTTCTTCAGCCTAACCAAGAGCTAAACCCCAAATGTAGGGCGGCGGAAACCGGAATTAGAATATTCTGGTCCAACTCATCTCTCACAGAATATGCTGAACGCGAAACCGATGTAAACCTCAAATTGAAGTCATTTATAGAACTGGCTTCGCTTCCTTTTCTCTGCAGATGGGAAGAGCTGCCTCATGCCTCTCACTCTGCCTCGCGGAGACACGCCAAGGTGCCCTGTCTCCCAGGGCAGGGGAGAAGGCAGTGGGGAATCGCTTGCGTTTGTGCTTCAATTTTCTACTTAATTTGATTAATTTTTCAAAGTACACCATGGAAAGGCAAGTGGCTTCTTTATTGATTGATCGGCAATCCTGTGCTGCTTTTTCTTTGCCGCCGATGAAGAAAAACGCGAACAAAATCTTTCTGAAGCCGTGGGGTTACTGTAGGGAAGATGAGCAGTTGTGGGGTTTTTTCTAGAGGTATTTAGAGAGCAGAGAGTTGAGATGCCGTGTTTGCCAGGAACCAGGAGCTGCGTGGAGTTCGCTCTTTGTCCCTCCTCTGATTGGCATGCATTGTGTCGATTAATTGAAAAAATATAGATATATTTACACACCCGCCAGGTTATCGCCTCCGATAACAGCGGAGATGCTCGTGCTGCCTGTCCTAAAGAACAAGAGCATACTTGGAAGTTATTCACCAGCCTTTGTAGGTCAACTTCCTCCATGGAGCTTTGTTTCGATTGTCAGATCGGGAAGCCACGGAAGGGTCTGGATGGCGCGGCGTGGTCGGCGCGCCGGTAACAAATGGCACGTTTCAGCATTTGGTCCTCTAGGTAGAAAAAATTAATCAGATGTCTGACAAGATCTGTTAGTCGGCTCTATTTCAGGCTCCGCTTTTTTTTTTTTCTTTCTTTCTTTCTTTTTTTTTTTTTTTTTTTCCCTCCTGGCTTACAACAAATATTACTAAGGGGTACTTTTAGATTTTAAAATATGGACAACAGTACTCCATGCAGTAAAAGACTTGAACGATTAATGCTACCCTTATGCCTCTTTTGAGTAGTTTTAGCCATGGGGCTTGGCACTGCCACCATTGTCTTTGTGCCAAAAAATATCCGCAGCGGCTGCCGCATTCTAGTACTAGAGGGTTGTCTCGAAAATTCCGCAGTGAATGCGTCGGGTGTCTACATCGCTGTAGACGCTCTCTCTTTTTAAAAACATTTTCCCAAAAAAAAAAAAACCCAACAAAACAAAACCCAAACCAAACCGAGGGGGGAAAGAGAGAATCTTTAGTGCTTGCAGACCTCGGAAAAACGCCCGGTACAGGCTGGGGTGTTGGAGGGACTGGAAATGATGCATAATGTACAGTAAACGTGGAAATTCGGGAGAAGCTTTTGTATTTGTGAGCACAAATAGTTGCTTAGAGAAGCCTACTCTTTGCATATTATCAGCACTCTTGCAAATTTTATTATCTGAAACAAATGTGCCAGTGAATTTTAAGCAGAAAATCGACATCAAGACTGTAGCTAATTTTAAATGGAGGGTTTATACAAAATATATTCCACCCCCCCCCCCCGCACCCCCCCCATAGAATGAAGTGTCGTTACCAAAAGTACGATCATTTCATAATTACAGTTGATAGTGAGGATCTACGTGTGCCTATCCTTTTAACGGTTTCTTGACTTTTTCCGTGAATTTGGGGTATTTGTTGGGAATGGAGGCGGCAGATTTCTGGCTGCGTGTGGGAACAACGACGACAAATGCAATAAAGTTAAAGGCTTACACTCTCCCAAGGAAACGTGCTCACTCCTGATCTCCAAAGCTATCTGTTTGGTGGTAAAAGTGGATGCTATAGATGAAATCTTTACAGGGAGCATAATCCTAAAAAAAAAAAAAAAAAAAAAGGAAAAAAAAAAAGAAAAAAAAGTCAATCTCCTGCTGGCTGCTGTGCCGCTTTGGTACCTCACAGACTTCGACAGAGTCCTGGACGAGTGCCCATTGATGTCATGGAAACACTCAAATTACTGAGAATGATTCATGTCTATGCTGTTCTCTTATCCTCCCCCACACAAATAGAAGTAGATTTTAACCCTGACAACTTGTAATTTGCAGTGGGTTTATTTTTGTATCTGGATAAATATTTTTTAACAACTGAAATTAAGATGAGGCTGCCTGTGTCTGATCCGATAGAAAAGAAGATTACTGGTGCCCAGGCAGCGGCGAGGAGCGCCTTCAAAGTGCCTCGTGTCGCTGCTTGCACTTGCTTCCCCTCGACCCTATTTTTCTGTTTGGGATTTTTTTTTTTTTTCCCCCCCTGCTTCTTGTTTCCATCGACTTTCTGGCCCTCTTGGGGTGATGGGAAGTAGCACACGGAACTCCCGGCGTGCCAGCGAGACATTTTGTTTTTCAGATCTCGACGTTGGGCTGGGGGGATTCGCGACTAAGGTTTCATTGTCGTTTTGATCCCGATTTTCTTCCTGCAAAGGCTTGCAGCCCCCTGAACCTGATGGGGGCTGTGGAGCGGGGGATCCGTCAGGTTGGTGCAACCACCTACAAGTGCTTTCAAAAGTTATTACGTGTGCAAACGTCCTATGAATGGCAAATACATTTTGGAGGTTCCTATATAGAAGTAACGACTTTATGTGGAAAACAACAAAACCAACCAAGGAACAAAAGCGAGCTCTAGAGCCTTAGATTACCATGAGGGAGAAAGATGGGTTTTTTTTTTCCTTCCAGACCTCTCACAATAGTCAAACTTTATCGATAAGGCCCCTAAAGGGCAATCAAACCTCGCAGCCGTATATTAAAGGAAAGGCTTGTGGAGGCAGAATGCGGGCACGCCGTTTTGGGAACGGTTAAAATTAACTCCCTCGTCCTTTGTCTGAGGATCTGCCTCACCGTGGGCTCTGTGCGAGATGGGGATGGCCTTGGGAGCAGAGCAGCGGGGACCCCTCGTCCGCTGCCTGCCCCGCTCGGGCCCCGGCGTTCCTGAGCTCGGGGGCTGCTGCCGTTGTTACCATCCGATATTGCCAAATGCACGTTTTTTAACGGCTTTGCTAGGTTCGGTGTTCCCTCGGCGGCGTGGGGCCATCCCCACATCCCCGCACGTGGGGGGGACGCGGCCACGCGGACCCAGCCGTAGGTGCGGCGGTGTCCCCGGGAGCCGCTCGCGGAGATAAACTGAGCATCTGGTAACTGGTTCTGCCTGTGCTGGGGGTTTTATGCCCCAGCCTGTAATAAAAACTTTAATTTTATGAGTGATTTTTACTGTGTTCTTGGATGTTTTGTTAGATAATACCTCTCCCCCCTCCCGTGATTACCCTCACCATAAGGGTGGTCTTTTAGTGTCAATATGTTTTGTATCAGCCCTCTTGACTGCTCTTTGTCTCGGGAGCACGTGGTGCGGTGCTGCTCAGCCATGACTTAATGCTTTGCAGAAACCACCTCTTCCCTTCTTGATTCCGCTCCAGTCTGGCCGTTCAAACCTGAAAGAACCTTTATTTTCCTTTGTAAATATGGTGTAACCGGTACTGTGAGGTGGGCCGTTGGATCTGGGTGTTAAAGGCTTCCTGGGGAAAAAAAAAAAAAAAAACATTTTAAAATTAGGGCTGGCAGAGAATCTTGGCAGTCCCTGGGCCCCCATTCAAGTCCCGGTGGGGCAGGCCCAGCCTCGGGAGCAAATGGTGAATGGATTCCCGGTCAAGCGTCTCTTCTTCAGGTGTAAATTCCATCCTTACCTTGATCATGGAGGAATTTGCTCCTGGGATGGAGAGCAGAGACCTTCATCCCCAGCAGCTCCGGGCTGAAGTGGAGAACCGGTGAGGGACCTGCCGTGCTTGTGGGTGGTGGGTGCTCAGCTCCCAGGCCAGAGGGGAGAAGGTCCCCTCGTACCTTCAGCCAGCCAGTGGAAGCCCCTTGAATCCCAGTTTCAGGAAGCGTGTGGAACAGCACAGTCGAGATGAGGAAGTTTCCTTCACATCGCCATCCTCAGCACAAAAAAGTGTTATTCCCTTTCCGTTGCCTACGTGCATTATGCAGTCAGCAGTGCCTATTTTACATATGTAAACAGGGCTAGGAGAACGTGGTGAACGTCACCTCAAGCGCTGGGAGAAGCTCGATGTATCCGTTGATATCTGTTATACATCTATTTTTATTTTTTTTTCGTTGACAGGTAAAACGGAAAGGGGTTCGTACTCGTCGTATGGAAGAGATTCGAATTTACAGGGTTGCCACCAGGTAAGCGAACGTCTGCTCGGCGGAGGGGTTGTGATAAATACGCTGATAAAGGAGGTTTGCTTTTGGAAGTTGTACGTCTCAGGGGTAGGCTCCCTCATACACGGCGACGGCTGCAGACGTGCCCGTCTCAGCAGCGGGCGGGTTTTGAAGCTCCTTCCTGAGCTTTTCTAGCCAGGGTACAGTTACCGGAGCCTTTGGAGCAGTTGGGTTGACCTGGTAGCACCCTCGTCAGAGCTGCGGTGAACTATGGGTTGATGTCCCTCACAACAACCCGCCCTCTTCAGCGTGACGGGACCTTCCCACCAGCCCAAGTTGAGGAGCGGCAAGCGGTGGGCACACAGCGCAGAGCTTGGGTCAGCCCCTGCCTTCGGATGGCTACTGCCATCAATTAGAGCCTTCACAGAATCCCTCCGATGTTGTGTGAAAACAAGGTTGTATTGAGGGATAAAAATGTCTGTGAAAATATGATTTGTTGTCCCTTTTTGTTTCTGAATTGTTTTTGGCTGGAAGTCAAGGCCAGCAGGCTAACGGCAAAGCCGTCTCAAGGGAAGCACGCGTGAGCTAGAAAAATAAGAGTAGTTTAATTAAATAATAAAATGCCAATGTAATACAAAGGTATAGCGCGCGCGCGTGCCTCGCTGCACTTGCCATTTGCATACTTCTAAGTCTCCAGAGAAAGTCTGAGCCTAAAAATACTATCAATAGCCAAAAGTCTGTGCTTTGTTTCGAGACAATTGATTTTTTTTAAAAAGGCGCTTTCTTTTTAATTTCAGTAGCAAATATTCATCGTGCGTTGAAACTCATTTTGTTCTTGAAGAGCACTAGGCTTCCTTCCCTTTTCCAAGTGCAGTAGCTTCGCACTTTGGAAAACTATTGAAAGAATTTAATGGCCTTCTTAATATTCAAAGCTTTATGCTGCTCAAATCTGCCAGGAAAAGAAGGAAGGAAAAAAAAAATCAAACAACAAAAAACCGGGCTAAATGCATGTTATTTCCCTGTAGGGAAGGGAAATACTTGATCCTTTCTTTCCTTTCATACGTCCATGTTCTTCTACGATGCGGCCAAACTATTCTTGCGTTGTTGGTTGGGGTTTTTTAGACATTTAGTGTAGAAAAACGAAACCATTTGAGCAATGAGAGAGGAATTAGTTTGCAGTGCGCGCGTGGCTCCCATCAGTAGTGTTGGCCGTGCTCTTGGCCAGCTCTTGCGGTGTGTCCCTTCCCTCCGCAGCCCTGTGACCAGCAGGCTCCATGGATGGACAGGCTCCTGGTGCAGCCGTCCCGTGCCAGGGAAGCATCCCGGGAATGTGGGCGGTGGCAGGGAGCTGGGCTTCAAACCCCGTGACTCTGCTGTGGGTCTGGTTTGGGAGCTGGATGCAGGGTTGGTGGAGCTTCCCTACTGGTGATGGACTCCTTCGCTGGCCATATGGAGCTGCTCCGCCTTGGCTCCTCTGCTACCAGGGCCGGCGTGAGCCCTGAGGGAGGAGATGTTTGCACGTGGCTTGAGGAGTGCTCTTGGCAGTCGTCATCCACCCTGTTTGAGTTCTGGGGACGTTTCCTGCGTGAAGGTTCACTTGATGAGCTTGGACTTGGAGAAGCAACAAGGGAAGGCTGCTTTGCCTTGCTTAAAGCACAACTACACATTTAATTCTATGTGGAACAAATGGAAAGGAAGACAGCTGCTCCCTGGTGAGGGTCTCCAGGCCAAAGCCTTAAATGTTGCACAGAACCTTCATGTACATAACTCTTTAATGAGGCAATAAGTGACTTACTGGTTTCAGAGAAGTGCAGAAGAAGACACATGTAACCCTACCCTCACCTGAGCTAGAACAACCACAGTGGCTCTTAATTCATTTTAGGAGCCATTTCTAACTGGTCCTCATTGCTTTATAATCCTTGTATGCTCTTGCTTTCTCTTGTTAGGAGGTGGCAGGACATGTTTCTGTCCCAGGTGCTTCCACAGCGTTGGGGATCTTAGAAATTAGGAGGTTCTTCACTCGGAGGGTGGTGAGACACTGGCACAAGTTGCCCAAGGAAGCTGTAGATGCTCTATCACTGAATGTGTTCAAGGCCAGGTTGGACGGGGCTTTGAGCAACCTGGTCTAGTGGGAGGTGTCCCTGCTGTGGCAGGGGGGTTGGAAATAGAAGATCTTTAAGGTCCCTTCCAACCCAACCCGTTCTGTGATTCTCTGGTATTGTCCCCAGCGTGTAGTAGTGCCTGTCCAAGGGTGAGACTTGTCTCCTCTGCAGCTCCAGCCTCCTGGAGATCTCTCTCTGCTGCTCCCCTGGCTCTGCTGTGGTTCCACGTTTCATCTGAAAACAGACCTTTTTTGTGCTACATTTTGCTTTCAGTTTTTCTTTCAGTCTTACTGTGAATGATCTTGTGATACTGCAAGTTAGAAATTGCTTCCAAGTTCAAGGTGGCATTACACCCAAGTAATTTGCATGGTCTTTACAGTTGGACTCGATGATCTTAAAGGTCTTTTCCAACCTAAACAATTCTAGGATTCTCTACGTGCCTTGTGTGTGGAGCATTGATGCGACTCGTACCGTGTCCTCTTTGTGCACACCCATATCCGTGAATATCTGCAGGGCACAGATGTGGGTTTTCTTTCGTTTGGGAGTAAAAAGTTAATTTTAGAATTTTCAGCATCACCACCCCGACGGTGCCGGGAGCGTGGAGGGGTTGGGACAGCTCAGATCAATCCCGCAGGTGCTCAGGTCCCCCCTGAGCCCTACTCGCCCCATGTCACCTCCCGGCCTGGCCTGTGTGGGCCAAGTGATGGATCAGTGTGCAGCTGAAACCCCTCATGGGGACCTGCCGGGTAATTGCCGTGACGAGGACGGTCGCCTGCAGGAACAGCAGCATGGTTTCCACCAACCACCTGCAGCAGAAGTCCACGTGCCCCTCCTGCTTGCCAGACATCTCTGGGCCAAAACCCAGGAGAGGACAAAGCTGGAAGTGCCAGCAAGCTCCAGCCTTTCCATGAGCTCCTTCATGTTGTGCGAGAAAGAGGAGAAGCTGCAGACCAGGAGATGCTGAGCACCCTGTGCCAGGGAATACGGTCTGTCAAGACAGCAGAAAAAAAAACCCAACGGTTTTTTCAGTAGACAAGCCAATGGCTGTGGTTGTAGTACAAGAGTTAATGCGCTTTTTTTTTCCCTGAATTATTAGTTTTTACACTTTGTTGAACCAATTCTGGAGTTTCCTCAGAATTCAGTTGGTGGAGACAAGGTCAGCTCTTCTGGATGGATCCTTGATTGTTTCTGCGTGGTAGTGCCCTGTGGTTGTGTGGGGTCCATGAAGAACTGATGGAGAAAACCCTCTCTTCCCACTGGCCTCTTCTGTGGGTTCGTTCGTGAAAATTTGAGGACTATTGAGAAGCTATTACACTAAAAGTACAAATAATAGAAAGGTCAATCCACGGAATAGGGTCTTTCTTTCTTTCTATCGTATGCTTCTTCTCTCTTGACGTATAATGTAGAAGTGGATGAAGCAGATGACCGGTGCCCAGACAGGAAGGGGGAAAAGTACTTCTAAAATAAGAATCTCTCCGGTTCCTGAGAGGTACAGAAGGAATAATGCCGAATGCCGAGGCTGGACCATCTGTTGTCTGCTCTCCAGGCTGCACAACTCTCAGGATCCACCAAATTATTAACAAGTCCGAACCTCCAGGCTTTGAAGAAAACAAAAAGCTCCGAGCCTATTGCGAGAGCTGCAGGACGTGCTTCCACAGGCCTTGACAACGACGGGCTGATCTAGACAGAAGATGCCGCAGAAAACTTGGGGAAGTCCAAAGGAAAGAGCGGTGGCGATGCTGCGGGTCGCTGAGAGCCCCCGATGCCGGGGGGGTGTCCCAGGGAGCGGGGCAGCGGCAGGAGCTGCGAGCTCCTTGTTCCTGCACCCAGGAGGAGCGTGCAGATTTTGTTGGTTTCTGAAAGGTAAATTGCTACCTCCAGATGTGATGCATTGCTCTCTGTAGATGAGTTCCTGGAACAATTAAGGAAAACTAAATACCTAACGATATTGAACTTGCTACCCATTAATCTTCTGGTAGGAATAAAACCCCCCCACCCTCTCTTGGCACAACCAGCCGCGGTGATCGGAGGTTTTGTCCCCGCGCTGCGCTCACACCAATGAGAGAAGGGGTCAGATGTGCAGCAACCCATTTACTTCAAGATGATTTTTGTTGCCGAGCCTGGGGCCCAATTGGGCTCTCGCTGAAAAGCGTCGCAAATACAACACTGATGACGGTGGGAAGGGAAGGAAGCTTGTCTGGGGAACGATTTAATTCCATTAGAGAGAAGCCATCTAAGAAACATGCACCAAAGTTGTTGTCAAGACACTTTGGAAACGCTGCCTTCGTTGGAGTTAATGACAAAAATCTCATTTCGTTCAGGGAAGTCAGGATTTTGTGTGTTGTCTTAATTCTGTGCTACTTACCGTTTCCCCAAAGATCAATTTTTTTTTTTTACATTGTGCTGCTTTTGGGGGGATTAGCAAGGCAGTAGTACTAAAAAAAGCCTTACCTGCTTGATTTCTCCAATTTGATGCTAGTTTCCTGTATCAGGCTGGGAACGACACCAATATTCCTTAGCGCAGGAAGATCTGGACACAGCAAATACGATGATTAGGCTGGTGGTGATGTGGTTGAGTGGCTCCACTGACGGGTTAATAGTCCATGAGCCCAACTTGGAGTAATCTGGAGCTAGTGCACCTTTCTGAGCAATCCTTAGTTCAAAAAAAGCGAGGAATCAAGAGAACTGTAAAGTGAGCTTGATGGCCAGAAAACGTACACCATAGATTTCCACGGCAACGCGTGAGATGGTGTGTGGGAATAAATTAGGCAGGCCTTTGAAAATTTGGATGATGCCTTTTTGGCAGAGGTGGAGTAACCAATACTTAGCTCTTACGGTGTTTTAACTTAAAGCAAAACCCCCAAATCCTAAAATGATTTGTTTTTACTACTAAGTCTTTCAGAAAGTGAGGCTAAATGTTGCTTTTGGATGTACCCGTTTACTTGATGTTCAAGAAATACTCTTGGAGGCCAGCTGGAACCATCTCCCCATTCAAAGCTGACTCTGGAATGAAGTGTTAAGGTAGAAGCTGGTGGAGTTGGACAAGCTCAGACAGCTTTTTTTCTTCCTTGGTAATAAAACACAACTGCTCCCAAAATATAATAAAACTTATCCAGCTTGAGATCATACCTGCCAGCCTTCAAGATGCCACGGCCTTCCTTTCAGTGCTTTTCCTCCAGCTCTTCCTCCTTGCTTCCCCGAGCTCCCTTCTCTCACTCCAGAACCTCCACCCCGTCCCTCTGGAAGCAGCGGGACAGGTTTCCAAGAGGCTGATGCTGGAGGGCACAGCCGGTTGCCATGGCCAGCGAGCGGCCCACCTCTGGCGGAGGTCTCTGGAGACTCATTTAAAAGTTCATGCAGATCCGGCCAAAGTTCAACCTTCTTGTAGCTGCTGGTGTTTCCCTGTATCCCCTCCCATTGGATCTGACTCCAGATGCTTGTTGGACATTGCAGTCTCTTTACAGACACCACCCGCTCTTTCCCGACGTCCCTCCTCCTGCGTGGATCCTCTCTCCTTTCCCTCCCATCTTCTCTTGGTCCCTGATCCCTCTGTGGTGGAGGAGCCTTTGGCACGCAACGGGGCTTGTGGCCCCTTCTCCATTCAGCTGGGACAGCCAAGGTGCTTTCTCAGGTTTTGTCCTCTCTGTGTCATGGCTCGCTCCGAGGGGAGAGGTCGTTGGCTTTTTCTTGAGCAGATGGCCCCGTGGCCAGCGCGCTCCCTGCTCCCCTCCTGTCCCATCCCCTTCTGTCCCCCGCCTACAAGAGCAGAACGTTTCCCGTGGGGCGCAGCCAGGAGAACCTTTGGGTCTTAATTTTGGAATGTTTATTTCTTGGTGAGCATAGCGGAGCGGGGGGGCTATCACATAACCGTGACAGAGGTTTTGTGTAGAAGTAACAGGAATATTGCTGGGAAGCTTGAAAACGAGCGCGATGGAAATGAAGGGAAGGGTTTCTGCAGCAAGTGCGGGTGGATTAACTCGGGCAGCTGCCAGCGCCTGCCTGTCCGTGTGTCCGGCGCGGCGGTAAGTCCTCGCGTGACGCTCTTCTTCTCATGCTGAGAAAGGAGCGGACAGAAATAGCCCTTGCCCATCTTCTTTCTTCTTCCCAAAGTGCCGGGACTTCCTTTTCCTGCTGTGAATTACTGAATTGTTGCAACATCTCTAATTATCCAGAGTCCAACAAAGGCGGAAGGGAAAAACAACAAAAAAAGCAAGCAGGAGGGATTATCTTTTTATCTGACGTGCACTTTTAAAAGGTCCTTCTTCAGCGCTTCGTTCAGCGTGAGATTGAGACTAATGCATATTCTGAAATCAGGCTCATGCTTTAAGCCGCTGGAGAACAACCAGTACAAAAATAACTCGGGTCGCCTCGCACCGCGCAGGAGCTGCCCGGGGACCGCGTCCGCGCTGCCCGGGCGCTCTCGCCTTGGCCAGCACCACGCTCTTCGTGTCTTGCTTGCTTCTCTCCTTCCCTACGGCCTGCCCACCTTTGCACAGCCGGCAGTGGAAGCCGCCGGCGTGGTGCCCGCGGAGAGGGAAGGTGCGAGCCGAGGTGGGGGCTGCCCGCGCGCGGAGCTGCCGCGCTCCCAACCGCTCCTGATTTGTACCTTGCTCATGAACGTCAGGGCAAAGAATCTTTCCGGTTTTATTGGTATTGTATACAATAAGTTATTAAATTTCATCTCTGTAATACACCTGCAGTAAAATAACAAAACATTACTGCACTTAAGGAACATGTGTGTGCGTTGCAATGTTCCGCCCCTCCCTTCCAAACAGCTGCTTACGGATTTCAAGATCCATTGTATATATTCCCTAGAGCCCACCTCTAATAATCGAGACACATCTGCCATTGCAGTATTATAGGCATATGTAGTTTTATTGAAAACTATACCTGTATATAAAAAAAATTAAATAACTCCTACCTCAATTAAATTGGCAAGCTACCTCTTCTGAAGATCATATTGCAGACCTCTGGAGACGCCGCCAGTTCATTTTGTTCTTCTGCTACAAATCACTTAGTATTTTTTCGCTTAGTCAAATAACTAGGTTTCCTCACATTTCGACAAAGATTCCTTTAGCTGTAATAATTCCTCCTTCGTTCTCCCTCCCTCTATAGAACCACACAAATCTGCACTGAAGTGATAAAAGATACCCGATGGACGAAGGAATTTTGGTCCCACCCAGGTCTCTTGCTGACCCCTTTGCTGTGAGGTGGCCGTGCCCTGGACAAAAGCTCCGGCGCTTTGTTTATTTGCTTGGAAGGATTTGAACGCTCTGATTCCTTGACTGGGCAGCGTGTTCTTACCAGCGGGGAGGGTGATGTGCTCCATGGCAAACGTGGCACAAAATAAAACTCGTCTCTATTGTACCTACAGCCTGTGGCTGAAGTTAAGTGCAAAGAGAAAGAGCTTCCTGCTCCTGGAGTCCAGAATTCCTCCTCGGCAGCTGCAGCCGGACTAACCTCTCGTGTAGGTATGATCTTGTATGTGGGGTAAGGAGATGGAGTAGGTCAACTCAGGATCTGGCTTTCCCCAACTTCATCAGTCCACATTCCTGCCCCATGGACCAACGATTAATGAGAACGGGTAAAATTTTGGCTAGCGTGAGGATGGTGGCAGAAGCGCCATTGAGTCCAGTGGGGCTGGGAAGCAGAATTTCGCCCCGTAACTAATTTATAGTTGGAGAAGATTCACCTCTGTCATTGTTTCTGCTCGAACATCTCGCCTTGGGAGGTGGAATCATTGCTCCTGCTCCAGAAATTAGTTCTAGCGCCCATAAACTATCCTCCCGTGATCGTGGGCACATTGCGGACTAATGTTTTTGATGTTACAGCACTAAAATAATGACATAAGAGATAAAATTTCCATGTTAATCAAATGTAGTATAGGAACAGACTTAAGTTCAGATGTCTGAATGGCTCATTTAGCAGAATTCCTCATGCATCCAGAAGACACGGTTTCATTGTCCATGTCATAATTGAAGGAACGCTAAAACCCAACGCTGCAATTTAGTGGTAAAAGGAGAGCTTTTCTCTTAGCCCTGTGGATCAAATGTTAAGCTGAGGGCTATTTTGTTGGAAGTGAGCATTCCAAGGGCACCTTTCTGGAGCTTATAACCTGGCAACGGAATAACGCTGCGATTTGTAATGTGCAATAATAGGTTTATGTTGTGGTTGAGTGCTAATAGGAGCCTGGGTTGCCTTCGCAGTCGCTGCACTCTGACTTGCAGTGCCATCAGGAAGGCGATCAAAGAGGAGCGATGCTCGCCTGCCCTCGTCCCGTGGCGGGTTGTGGGCTCGCGCCTTCCTGGTTCAGGTCTGGTCGGCGCTTGATGGAAGACCTCCAGCGAAAGGGCAGGCTGTGCTTTGACTAATTCTGGCAATTTTCAGGCTGCAGAATTGACTATCGAGTGCCACGGCATCCTGGGGTGGTAGCTGGGGATGCTCTCCTCGGTATATAAGGTTTGGCAGGCTTTGCTAATGTAAATGCATAAACCTCCAAAAATGAAATATTCATCCAGTGCAATAATAGCTGAAATCGTTCCCATCGCATGCTTGGCATTTGTTGACCGTTCATTGTTTTGCCAAAGACAACAGTGTCCCTGGGTTCACGTCTCGGTGGTGAACAACCTGTTCCTTTCCTGGTCTCCATTAATAACCCGCGTTCTTTCCGAATCCCTCACGTAACGAGCCTTCTAGTCCCATTAGATAATCCCGCTTAACTCAGCTGCAAGGTAGTGACGGTTCAAGCAAGTTCTGTAGAAAAATACTACTTTTTGGACTATCAGGTGTTCTCATCAGCCTGACGATTGTGAGGACAAGGGTGCAGGCTCAAGACACTGTAGCTTTAGAGCTTTACTCACAGAAACATTGAAGTTGGGACCTCTGGAAGTCACCTCATCCCCTGCTCAAGCAGGAGCAGCTAAAGCAGGCAGCCCAAGGCTGTGTCCAGACAGAGTCTGAGTATGTTCAAGGATGGAGACTCCACAACCTCTCCAGGCAACCTCTTCCAGTGTTTGACCAGTCTCACAGGAAAAAAGTGTTTTCCTGTGTTTAAGTGCAATTTCTGTGTTCCAGGCTGTGCATACTTACCTGTTTAGATAGTGCAAAGGATGGTGATGGATGTAGGACAGGATGAGAGGAAATGGCCTCAAGTTGCGCCGGGGGAGGTTGAGGTTGGACAGGAGGAAAAATGTCTTGCTGGCAAGGGTTGTGAAGGGCTGTGCCAGGCTGGGCAGGGCGGTGGTGGAGTCCCCATCCCTGGAGGGGTTTCCAAGCTGTGGAGATGTGGTGCTGAGGGACATGGTCCAATGAAGGTTGGACTAGATGATCCTAGAAGTCTTTTCCAAGCTAAATGATTCTATGATTCTGTGGTTTAGTGGTGCCCTGGCAGTGCTGGGGCAACGGTCAGACTTGACGATCTTAAATGTGTCTTCCAACCGAAACGATTCTAAGATATCTGTAAGAAATCTGTTTCTGGGGGAAGCTTCAGCATGCTGGCATTGACCTCACTTCTGACACCTCTCAGACAAAACAGCCCTGTCTTCTGAGAGCAATTGTCTTTTGAGAGTCTCCTGTTCCTCCCCTCTGTTTTCCCCACCATTTCAGCAGCAGTTATCCATTCACAGGAGGCTTCTGCCTTCCGTAGCTTCTCACCCGTTCCGCCTCCTCTGGGACACGCCTGGTTGGTTTGGTATCTGTGCGCTTCTGAACAGAGCTTGTCTCGGTCCTGTCCAGGTCATGGCTGAGGTCTCAGCATCACCTGCTGCACACAGAAGGAAAGAGATTATTTTAAACATCATTTTCTCCAGGTGACCACCATGTTCCCAAGCGCAGTGATCTCCCTCGGCTGCCACCAGCCCGCGTGGCCGCTGCTGCGGCGTTCGCCGTGCGCTGCCCCATCGCTCGTTGCCAGCAGACCATTTCCAGTAGCCTTTTCGCTGCCCGGCCGGCGCTCCGCTCTCCCACCACCCCCTCCTGCCACGCGGTTACCTGCTGCTTTGCAGGGGAATGAATAGCATCTTTAATCACACTTAATTACCGCGCGGCTGCAGACGGGAACGTCGCGTACGGCGCAGCTCAAGATGGAGAAGCGAGATCCTGCGTGAGCGCGGGTGGATACAGAGCGCTAATTGTCGAAATAATAACTATTTTCAAAACACGCGCTACACGTAAAATTTAGCCAGGATCTCTACTTTCTAAGACAGCCACTAACTCGTTTTCTACAAGTCATAAAATTTCTCTCATTTTGCCACTTCTCTACAGTATTTCGAGCTGCAGTCTACACGGTCCGTAAGTTGTCCAGTTCTCTCTGAGTTTCCAAAAATCCCATCATCTCTTGCATGGGCACAGGCTCATAATTCTATTTTAGGTCACTCAAATACAGGAGTAAGCGGTTCAGGACGTGGACACGCCGTACGTCCAGCCAGCAGCTCACTCCCACTGTGTTGCCCGAGGAATTTCTTCCCCGGTTCCACCGTGTGCTCTCGGGGAAGGTCCGGATGAACGCAAGCCCACGGTCTGTGGATTTTTAAGAGCTTTCACACCTGATTTTCACAGAAAGCTCTTTATCTTCCTTCTTGTTCATAGCTGGAGGAAAAAAAGATCTATGTTTACATCGCACTTGGGCGGCTCTTTGAGCGTGGTGGGGTTGCCCCCTTGGTGACATGTCCAGCCTGGCGTCAGCACTGACCTTGGTGGCATTTTTTCTTTGGAAGATGACACCCTAGCTGTGCATCTATTGTGTGGTTTATTCCTTGGCTTCTTGGCTTAAAAAGGGAGCAATTACTTTTGACAAGTAGAGATTGGAGGGGATGCATGAGGATATGAATCCTACCAGCTATTTATGTATGGGATAATTAAAAACAATGACTAAGTTCTGCGATCAGTCTACCTAAAAAAAGAAAAGCCTCTGATACCTCAAACACACAGGCAACATCAAATGGATGCGGAGTTGTCACACAGCATTCTTTTCTAATTCTTTGTCTTTACCCATCTGAAGATGATTTTCCAGCTTGTTTCAGTTCAGCATTAAAATGTAGAAATGGCCTCAAGTTGCACCAGGGGAGGTTTAGGTTGGACATGAAGGAAAATGTCTTGCTGGCAAGGGTTGTGCAGGGCTGTGCCAGGCTGGGCAGGGCAGTGGTGGAGTCCCCATCCCTGGAGGGGGTTCCAAGCCGTGGAGATGTGGTGCTGAGGGCCAGGGGTTAGTGGTGCCCTGGCAGTGCTGGGGGAACGGTTGGAGCCGATGATCTTAAAGGTCTTTTCCAACCTAAACGATTCTATGATGCTGTGGGAAGGAAGGAAGATACATGGTTATGTTCCATGGTTGTGTTCCATTAGAAAAAGTTCTAGAAGCTGAAGAGAGGGAGAAACTTATATAACATGAAGTATGCAAAGTTAAAATGAGACATACTAGCGTTTTGTTTTGTTGTGCACAGTGGTGTTCCTCAAGTCTCACTTTCTTCTCATGTCCTCGCTTCTTAATGACTTCCTGACACAACTTCCATCTGCTGTGTTCTCATGAGCTGTTTGTAGCTCCCTGGGTCTGCCAGGAGCTGATTTTAGATGCCTCTGATCTTTTCTGTGGAATGGATAAAGCCTCGGTGCCTGTCACTGCCATGAGCAGCAGGAGGAGTCACCTTGGTCGCTGTGGAGGACCCAGACCCTTTGGCCCGTGCTGCGGGGCGTCGCTTCACACTCTGGCACCCCAAATAAGCTGCTGCTTCAACTGGAAGCATGCGTTCACCTGTTCTACCCCAGTTTTGGTAGAATAAAGGCATTTTCTGGTTTTCTCTGGGCACAAAGCGAGCTTGCTAACCTGTTCGGAGGGTTTGCCTCTGGGTGCAGGGAGGAGAGCTCAGAAACGCTCGCACGCTCTTCGCAGAGAAGCAGTCAAATCCATCTGTGGGGGTGGAATAATTGTATAAATCATTCAGGCTTTCTCTGCAAGCGCTCATCTTTCTACAGCTTATTTAGCTCTGCTGCACTTAGCTATTTTCTATTTTTAATCCGCTTTAAGCTGCGCATGTGGTAATACTCTGGTTGCTGGTAAAGGCACACGTAAACATGCGCCGGGCCTGATGCTTCTCCATTTGAACTAGAGAGCGTGAGCACTTAAAACAGCGCCGTAGAACACAAGATATTGACAATGCGCATCGTAATAGCAAACACAAATGTATTTTTTTTTAACCTTTATCATTTTGATTTTCTTCAATCATCATAATTCCCATATTAGTTGTGATTTATCTACTGATAAAGGCACTTGTTTGAATTTTTGGTCTTTTGAAGGCTCGGTGCGCATGCTTGAGTCTACACGTACGCTGTTCCTGTGGGGTTGAACCACGCTCTTGACGTTCATTTTTATGGACAGCACCATTTCCATTTGACAGAGAAAAGTACAGCCAGTAAAGAATACCTCCCCTTTTAATTAAAAAATCATAAGGAAGCGTTTTAAAGATCAAAGTCAAATGTAAACCAAACTGAAATTACCAGAAAACCACCTTTGGTTGACTGATTTAAAGGCGCAAGGTTTAACAGTGGTTCGTATTTCTGATTTGTACGTTGGAGTCTGAGTGTTGAATTGATCTGCTTACAATCCTGGTCGATAAATCACATGATATGTTTACACATTTGCTGTGGCTCCGTCTGGACAGGCCACAATCTATACGGTCACTTCGAATCAGAGAAAAGACATTGGGGTTTCGTGTTGATCTCCTGTTTGCTTTCTTATATTTAAGGAGGAGACCATAAAAGATTCATCAGGTCAGGAAGATGAGACGCAGTCATCTAATGATGACCCAGCTCCATCTGTTGCTTCTCAAGATCCACAGGAGATGATTCGCCCTCGTCGATGTAAATATTTTGATACAAGTATGTACAATTTAGTAGTAAGCACAGCGATTTCGGTACGATGGACCTAAGAACAGTGCTGGTTAGCAGAGTATGATTCTGAAAGGTGTGTGTTGGTACCTAGAAACTTTTGTTTGTTCTCATCCCTAACACTGCTCGTGGTTATCATTATGCTCAGAATAATAGGAAAAAGGAAATAGCCCATTTTTAGCCAAATGCGAGATCTTCCCTGCGGATAAGAGGCTGTATAACAGCAGTAGATGTTCTCTCTTCTTAAAAGAAAGGAATAAATTTCTGGAAAAACTTAAAATTACTAAAGTTTGGAAAAATCAGGCTCTCAGACAGTGTAAATCCTTTCATGACACTACTCCCAGTGTGGTAACAGTTCAGTTTACAATCCTGCAAACTGGTTTGTGTCGATGTGCCCATCAGGTAAATTATCTTGTACAGGGAGCTGAGGTGCAGGAAAAGACAACTGTTGAGTGTGGTGTTATCTTGCCAGAGCTTCAGCTGCCACTTCACAGAATCCCGGCATGGTGGGGTGGGAAGGGACCTCTGGAGATCATCTTGTCCAACCCCCTGCTCCAGCAGCTCACCCAGAGCAGGGGCCCAGGATCGTGTCCAGGCACCTTTGGAATCTCTCCAGA
>JAVSBS010013181.1:1263-50981 GCA_033124195.1 Coracias cyanogaster | reverse complement strand
ACCACATCTTGAAGCACCACATCTACTCATTTTTTGAACACTTCCAGGGATGGTGACTCCACCACTGCCCTGAGCAGACTGTTCCAATGCTCAGTAAAGAGCTTCTTCCTGATATCCAATCTAAACCTCTCCTGGCACAACTTGAGGCCATCACCTCTCATCCTGTCATTAGTTACTTGGGAGAAGAGACCAACACTAGCCTCACCACAACCTCCTTTTAGGTAGAAGAAGGTGCTGCCTCAACGCCACATTTGTCACCCACTAAGCACGCATCCATCATCCACGCCGCTCACCCAAAGCTACAAAACATTCCTTTTTACAAGTTTTTAAGTAAAACAGAGTCTCTAAACAAACAGCACGGGGTTAAACTACATCTATTTCCCAACCAAAAAAAAAAAAAGTTAAATTATAACATCTCTTTCTTCCCCCTGAACGACAGAGCTGGTGCTGCAGCTGGAGGCAGGGCTAGGGAAGCAGTGACACACGGGATTTATAGCCTGAAACCCTCCACCAGTTGTTCACAGCCTCAGCTCCCTGCACATTAGAAACCCTTCCCATCCCCAGCTCAGGCGTTGATTGTACTTCGCAGTTATGAAGTTGTTTCCACTTTCTCCTCCCCACCCCCCCCCTCCTTCCCTCCTATAATATTTAGTCTGCAGCTCTGCTTATTTACATACTTAATTTCGGTTCTGTTTGCAAACACAAATTAGTTTTGTGCAATTACTTTGTGCACGGACATGGAGTTTATCCGCTTCAGCGGTTTAACAGCACTGAAAGTGACTGCGCAGGACCATATGGCTCTCTATATATAATCACAATATTACCTGCACATATTAGTTACATAAGAGCTATGTTATAATTAGTGCGGTTCAAAGAGGTTCAAAGAGAGAAGAGGAAAAGAGAAGGAAATGGGAAAAAAAAAAAAGAGGAAAAGTAAAAAGGAGAAGAGAAAATTAAAGAAAAAAAGGGTGGAAAAGTAATAAAAAAAAGAAAACCAAGAAAAAATAGAAAAGGGAAAACTAAAAAAAAAAACCCCCAAACCAAAAAACAAATAAACAGAAAAAAAAAAAAGGGGGGGGGGGGGGAGAGGAAAAAATAACACAAAGGAAGGAAAGGCAAGAAGGATTCCCCAACCCCAGCGTGGGAGAAGAGAGCTAGGCAGGAAATTGATTTTATGACAGAAGTGAAAAATCAGGTGAAAAAGTGTTTGGGCTGAATTAAATATTTTGTTCAACCAGAAAATAAAGGTTTTGTTTCATTGTGAGGCTCTGTCTTTTAAGTTAGTGTGTTTGTTTAACCTTAATAACCAGTTTTCTTTCATTCTTTTAAAGCAAAAGAAGGGTAATTGAAACAAAAATCCAAATGTTTTCCTGAAAAACAAAGCAAGCTTTTCTAGATTTGTTTTCTTCCTTTCCCCAACCCAAAATTGCTGAGTTCAGGAATACTTTCAGTCGACCCAGAGGACAATTTTCCAGGGAAATTAATATTATCAGGAAAACCTGCAATGGGATCTGTGGGATGGAAGCTTTTAACCACCCCTGTGAGTGGCTCTGTGCAGGGTGGTGGGGTGGGGTTTGCAACCATTTCCCCCCTTTCTTCAGGGTTTTTTGGTGGGTTTCTTTCGAAGTCCACCTCTGAATAGGCCTATTTGTTGCTGGAAAGTATTTTAACCACACCTAAACATGGGGAGTTCCTAATGCTCCCCAAAAGCCGCCTGGTGCTGGTGACCTCACAAAGGGTGGCTGGATTTTCCCATTCATTCATTCCTGCTGCCACCAGGATCATCTGATCTGAGAAGCTTGAAGACGTCCTCAGGACAGCGGGGTTCACATCCCTGACTATCTAGAGGGCCTCAAACGTGTAGGGTTGGAATTGGCAGAGCAGGTTTTGGCCCCTCTGCAGCTCCAAGGGGCGAGGGGACAGGACAAGGGACCCGTGAACCACGGGAGCATCCCAGCAGCGGCGGTGCAGGCGCCATCGCTGCGGCAGCTCCATCTCCATGGCCCATTTAATCACCCGTCTTTCTGTACAAGCAGCCAAAGACCTCGTGAGTGCATCATATTTTATGGTCTGCTGGGAACTGGTGTAAGAACACAAATTCATTTCACGTGCGGTGAACAGGCTCCAGATTGAAAAGCCCGGTGGCCTCGAGCGATGGGAGCCTCTGACCTACACACGCAGCACCCCCGTCGGCTTTTCCCCATGGCCCCTTTGGGTGCTGGGGACTTGGAATCACTTAACAGCATCACCTACTCCCAAAATGTCACAGAAACCCTTTTCTTTTTTTTTTTTTAATTCCCCTGTTCCCCTGCTGCTTGCAAGACGGTCTTTATTTATACAATACATTGCACATCCAAGACATCGCTGAGAGCTCTACACAAATATTAATTACCAAGCCCTAGGTGGTAAATTATAAATATCCGTTCTCTCAAGATTAAAAATCCTGCGTTTAATAATAATAATAATAATGATAAAAAAGGCTGCATCGTGGCACATGAAGTGCTACATTAAGGAGCACTCCTTTGCTCCAGGGCTGCAATAAAACACACTAGAACACAAAAAACTTAAAATAGAGGACAATCAAGGGTCGGTGCTTAGCAGCCAGGCCACCAAGCTGGGTTCATCCACGCTCAGACACGTAGCTCCCTGACGCTGGGCATTCACAGCCTTGCAAAACACAATAAGATAATGCAGGGGGTGGGTGGAAGTCGGTGCAAATAATGATGGGTGGGAGCAACGCTTGCAAACATCTGGCGAGCAGCAAAGGGGCTTCGCAGCCCCTGAGCATCCCTCCCTTGCCTGGCCTTTATCTCACAGCTGGAAATCAATGCCCTGTGATATCTCTGCTGATATCAGCTCTTAAGCAAAGCAAGGCAGCATCCCTCCGCTTGTCTAACACTGATTATACCCGGCAGGATTTCTGTGCTACACGAAGTGTCAGAGTCCCGACAATGCGATGATGGACTCGCTGGGTACAAGGCCAGGTGTAATAAGGAAGCAGCTGCTTTTCGATTCTGCTCTGGGATCTCTCGTCCTTGCAGAGCGCATTTCTGGGGTATACTTGACACTCGTTCCCCAAGCAAAAAACTGCCACGGCTGACAGTGAGCAATGAGCGGAGCAGGCGCGGCGGAGATAAGGCCCCGCAGCGATAAGAGACCTGGGGTAGGATCTGCTTGGTCACAGCACGAAGCAGTTCCTGGGGCTGCTGCCGCTGCCGTGCCCACTTGCAAACACAACCAAGCAAAATCCAACGCACAACCAAGCTCCAAACTCTGGTTGCCCTGTTGTGATGCCGCAGGACCGCTAACGTGGGACAGCTGAAGCCCATCCCTGAGCATGTCATAGAATCATAGAATGGTTTGGGTTGGAAAGAACCTCAGAGATCCTCTAGTTCCAACCCCCCTGCCATGGCAGGGACACCTCTCACTAGACCAGGTTGCTCCAAGCCCCATCCAACCTGGCTTTGAACACCTCCAGGGATGGAACATCCACAATCTCCTTGGGCAATCCGTGCCAGTGTCTCACCACCCTTAGGGGAACGAATTTCCTTCTTATTTCCAATCTAAATCTTCCCTCTTCCAGTTTGAACCCACTACTCCTTGTCCTATCACTACAGGCCATTGTAAAAACTCCCTTCTTAGCTTTCTTGTAGGCCCCCTTCAGATACTGGAAGGCCACAGGAAGGTCTCCCCGGAGCCTTCCCTTCTCCAGGCTGAACACACTCCATTCTCTCAGCCTGCCTTCATAGGAGAGGTGTTCCAGCCCTCTAATCATCCTTATAGCCCTCCTCTGGCCTCTCTTCAACAGGTCCACGCCCTTCTTGTGCTGGGGGCTCCAGATGTGCATCTAAGGGATGCCCCTTCAACAAGATACAGAGGAAGAGGCAAAGCTTCCTCCTCTCTGTCTTTTCATCTCCTGCCACAACACATCCCAGGCCATGCTGACACTGTCAAACATCTTAGTCCTCTCCCCAGCAGCTCCTGGGGGCTTAGCAAGCCTCGCCAGGTTTCTCCCAGCACCACAGCAAGCCCAGCAGCCAGAGTTCACCTCCAAAACCCCAGAACAGGAGCATTTTGCCGCAATTCTTGCTCTCCACAGCCCTGCCCAAGCCCACTCGACTTTAGCCGAGCTCAAGTACCTCACTTCAAACCTGGAGATGGTTCAAACAAGGCAGATTGTTTCGGGCTTGGGATTTTATTTCTTCTTATTATTTTTAATTTTGATTTTCTCAGCTGCTGCCTGCTGGCTTCCCCTTTTTTTGCATCGCTCAGAGCAATCAGCGCGGAGGACAAAACCCCAGCTTCCCAAAGCGGGAGAGGCAGGCAATCAGAGCCGGTGGAGAGGACACGCCGGGAAGTCAATGAAGATTGGAAATAACATTTACAAAACTGGGACTCAGCAGGCCCAGGGTACTTTGCCTGGCTGTTGGAGCAGTGTGTGCTCCTCTTTCCCTTTGAGTGCAGCAAACAGCTGGTCTCTAAGTAAGGGTACCTGAGGATAATAACGCCAGTGATGATCACCGCAGAAGCCTCCCTGCATTTTGACCGTGCTCTCTGCTTGCACAGCCAGCAAAGTTCCGTGCCGCTGACTTTGTACGCTGGGGGTGTTTAACGATTTGCCTTTGTCTACGAACTACCTCCATGCCAAAGCCCAGCAATCTTTGAAGGCCCTCGAGCAGCTCTCTGTCCCCACATGTGGCTGGCAGCAAAGGGAACGGTTCTGCAAGAGGCAGGACACAGCAGCCTCACTGCGCTCTCCTCCCGCTGCCCTCATTTTGCAGCAAATATTAAGCAGAAATAAGACAGTGGCTCAGTTTGCCACCTCATTTCAAAGGCTGGTGCCTCCAGCTGCCTCTTCAAACCACCCTTGCAGAGGAAAGAGGTTTAATTTGGTATTTGTTTAGCAAGAAGAAGCTCGGGTCCTACAAAAAACCCCATGAGCAGAATGTCGTGACTATTTCCCCACTCCCCCACAGCATGATGCCCACTGGATTGCTACCGCAGCACCATTAAGCATCCTCCCAGTACATCCATTCCACCCCCACGAAACAGCCACAGTAAAGCACAACACGTCTTCAGAGGAACAAAGGGGAGAGACGGAAAGGGAGAAAACATCTCCAGCTAGAAGACTATTGGATTTAAAAAGAAATCTCTCCTATTTTCTCACAAAGAACAAGAGGAAATATTACTTCTTGGACAGACTGGAGGTTGGACATGGTAAAAAACCAACCCCACCCTGTCCCCTTTTTTCTGCCTCAGCACAATCCCTTGGAGCACAGCCTACCTCTCAGGAAAGCTTTTGCCCATTCTGGCTACCACCTCTATTGCAGAAGAGATGGAGCATGATGGGCCACCACTCCTCTACCCATCCATAGGTCCAGGACCTGGCTAGTTACATAACACCCCATGAGTGGAAAAAGTAGGATCTCCTATAGACTACGCCATGTCAAGACACGCAGGTCTGCAGAGAAGGACCTTGGAGTCCTGATGGACACCAAGATGCCCATGAGCCAGCAACATGCCCTCGTGGCCAAGAAGGCCAATGATCTCCTGGGGTGCATGAAGAAGTGTGTTGCCAGCAGGTTGAGGGAGGTTCTCCTCCCCCTGTACTCTGCCCTTGTGGGGCCACCTCTGGAGTATTGGGTCCAATTCTGGGCTCCCCAGTTCAAAAGAGACAAGGAACTACCAGAGAGGGTCCAGTGGAGGCTACAAAGATGCTGAGGGGCCTGGAGCATCTCTGTGCCCAGGAAAGGCTGAGAGTCCTGGGGCTGCTGAGCTGGAGAAGAGAAGCCTCAGAGTGGATCCGATCAATGCTGATAAAGAGCTAAAGGGCAGAGGCAAGAGGATGGGGCCAGACTCTTGTCAGTGGCGCCCAGCAGCAGGACAAGGAGCCATAGTTCCTTCCAACCCCTACCATATGGGGATTCTGGGATACAGGGAGCAATAATACCACCCATAGCCATAACAGCCTGCTCCGAACCCTGCTTTCCCCCCTTTCCCAGCCATACTCCCCGGTTTTCCTCCACCAGCCCCAGCTGTGGTCGATGGGTCCAATTTCACAGCTGCTCAGTTCCAAATTGGACTTGTGCTTCCCAGCTGCACTCGGACTCCCGCGTTTGTTTGCCATCAGCTTCAATTAGGAAAGGTTTCACTGCCTGACACATCCAACCCTCTGCTCCAGCTCCTCCAAGGCCACCTTCCTCACTTACTCCTTGCTGAGCAGATTGAAAGCTTGCAACTGGTGCCTCAGACCCATCTCCTGCTCTGCCAGCTAGGAAATGGCACGGTGTGAAGGCACATATACCCCGTCCCATCAACGGACACCTCTGCCGGGTCTCTCCCTGCCTGCTCTTTCTGAGCCGTGATGCAGAACTGAGCTGGAGAAATCAAAGCTGATTCCAATCTTATTATCCAACACGGTCCTATCAGCTGAGACAGCGACATTTATCACATTAATAGGAATGATAGAAGAAAACTGGGATCCTGTCCAACAAGAGCACTTTATCACATGTTGCACTGTCTTACAAATCCAATTATCACCAGCCGAAGGTCTTAACGGCCCTCCAAGAGTGGCTCTGGAAATCTTAAAAGACTATAAAAGCACTTGTCCAGAGCCTGCAGCATCACCTTTGCCGGGGCATGGGAAGAAACATCATGTGCTTTTCAGGAGACTATAGCAGCTTCTTCCCTTCAAAGAGAAGTCCAGAAAAGCGGGACAGTTGTCACTAGGATGTCTTGAACCACGGCAGGGAAGAAGGAATCAGAAAGCCAGATGTAGCCAGCCTGGCTATGCAGCACAAGGAAGGGGAGCCCACCACCAATGGAGCAGGGATGCAAGCGATGCTCTCGCTGCCAAGCATCCCCGGTGTGTCCTCTGCCTCAGGGTGCTGCCTGAAACCTGGGGATTTGTCCATGTAAAGCCACCTGAAGGACAAGCAGTAGGAGTTTGCTCTTCTCCCTGGTTTTCCAGACCGAGAGCAGTGCCAGGAACAGACATGACCTCAAAGGACTTCACTGCTCTCTTGGCCTTCTGGCCTACCTCGCTAAAAAAACACCGGAGCAAAGCTTTTCCCAGTTCTCACTGAATGAGGAACAGTCAACCTCACATCAATTCCCTTATTTTCCTTCAGCTGTCAGTTATTAAGGTTTCATTCCAGCTTGATCCAAAACGATTTTTTCCCGTTTTCAATATTGCAAGCAAAGCAAAAAAAAATCAACAAATTTGCTCCCCCCACCTGCTTCGTTGCTCTAATGATCGTATCTTAAATAATTTATCCACTCCTTCCCCATACGCCCGCCCTTCACTCACCATTACCTAAGTATGCTTCAGCATTTCTCCTTCTGCCCCACTTCAGCTACCGCTTGTGGTCAGAAACAATGACTGGGGGAATTCATCACAGCGGGACAGGCTTTTCATTTCATTCTACTCCACTGAGCATCTACAAACAACAGCTTCTTATTTTTACCATCTCCCGCCCCGCGCAGTCATTCTGCTGCTCCCTCGGGCACACGTGGCACGGAGACACCTCCAGAAGCCACCGCGAGTTAAGCGCCTGGGCACCATTTGTGCCTTGTCTTCAAAAGCCTCCTTTGAACTTCAGCGGGATGCAAAGACCAAAGGAGCGTGATGACAGGAGTGAGAAAGACAAGGTGCAGGGCAGTGGAAAATCCCAGCCGTTGTCTTCAGCCACGTGAGGTGCCAGCGCTGGCTTCCCATCAGCCGAGAGGAACAAATTCTCCACAATTGTGCTTTGCCAATGCAGGGCTGACATGGGTACAACTGGGGTGTGTCTCCTTCATTTTGCACTGGCTTTTACAACAGGTGCTGGGAGTTTGAAGGGGGTTGAGAGGCACCTCGTCCCACCTCACAGTGGGGAGATATCTCCGCTTGGGTGAGAAGAAACGAGACACACATTCCCCCTCTTGGCTGCTCCAACCTTTGAGGGGTCCTAAAAGCTCTGCTGATGGCTGTCCTTCATCCTCTAGCCATTGATAATAGCAGATTTATGGGATAAAAGCAGAAAGCATGACACAACTTTGCCGGAGCAGAAGTAGAGGTGACACAGGCTCAAGCAGACAGGGCTAAAGCATCACTTGGCTCCCATCATCGAGAGGTGGGGACCGTGGCAAAGGATGATTCTAGCCCTGATACAGCACAGCCCCTAATCGGATACAAAGTTCATGGTCACAGAGCCTTTCCTGGGCAGCAGTTCAGCATTTTACACGAGCGCAGCGGGTCCCTATAATCTGGATTATTTCTGCCCGCAGGAAACCTGCTCTCCAGGCATAAAGCTGCCATAACGCGAGCCTTACCCAGCTGAAGCCTGCGAAGGCAGAGCAGCTGCTGCCTCACATAATCTCCAGCAGCACCACGATGAACTGATGCACTGCCGACCCCTGTGAATCTCTCTCCTGATTCAGCCCATATATTTCCAGGCATTACTGCGAAATAAAGCAACAAGCAGAGAAATTACTCCGGTCCTCTACAGGGTCCCCCCCTTTTGTGGCCATGGCACAAGAGGGAGCAAGATGCTTACCCCCATCCGGATGGTATTCCCAGCGCCGGGAAGGAAGGGGTCTCCATCATGCCGCTCGTAGATATTTAAAGTGATTTAATGGTTGTCATTCATTATTAATCATGGTTATTAGAAGGATGCCGACGAACACATGGAGAACAGGATCTTGCGAGGCTAGACGCTGCACAAACACTGAGCAGAATATAAAGGCCCCTTCGAGGAAAAGCCCTGCTCTGATAAAACAGCAGCACTTGCGGGAAATATTTTGATTTGGGAGGGCAGGGTAAAAAGACAGACACACACATTTCATAAAAAAAGCTTTTCCAGCTTTTAATCCTGGCATGTTTCATGGGCACATAGTCCCAGCAGGACCTCTGCTCACTCCTACTGAGGTGGCCTGGGAGCTCCGACAAGGAACATGAACTTCACTGTAGAGGCTGAGATTAAAAAGATGCTTCCTGCCTCAAAGCATCACCCTCTGAAAGCCTCCCGGCCAGTATAAATCTAGTGAATTCATAAGGCAGTGGGGGAAAAAAAAACAAAACAAACCACCCAACCAAATTTGCAGAGAGCCGTGGATGTTCAGGGCAATAAAGAAAGGTTTTAATAAGCGCCGTAATGGAAATTTATGTCAGGGTCCACAAAATATTACAGATGGTAGCTTGTGCGGCCCTTGTATTAAAAACAAAGTAAATTATATTATCATAAAGCAATAGATGAAATTACAAAGCATAAAAAAAAAAAAAAAGGGAACATACTTAAGCTCCTTCCCCAGCAGCACGGGCAGGAGCCAGCTCTGCAGCCGTGCCCCGGCATCCCGCCGCTGGATGCTGCCGCTTACAAATCACTTTGTTGCCTTCACTTACTCTTAATTAAAACTAAAAGAAGCTCCTGAGGCCTGGACAACAGCAAGGACCCTCTCTGAGTGTGCACAGCAAAGATGCGAGGAGCATCGGATGCGTGTGGAGATGGAGAGGAGAGAAAGCGGGAGGAAGAAGGAAAACCAGAAAAGAAACCAGCAGAAAACTTGGGGAATTTCAAAAGTGTGGCTTTAATCTTTTCAGAAATGAGAAGGATTTGGCAAAGCTGAGACACATACCAAACATCCTGCTTTGAATGCAGGTGCCTTGTCCCAGCCCAGAAGCCGTGCCGGGAGAGCGAGGGTCTCCCAGCTCTCCAGCCCACCCTCTGTCCCGGGAGAGCCGAGGGACTTGGGGCTGGGTTAAGAAATCAGACAAGGCAGCTGCTATCACACTCCTCGCTTCACTTCCCTGAGAGACTGCCCAATTTTCTCTCAGTAAAATATCTCCCGCACCCTTCATTTTGCACAACTGCGGGGGAAACGAGAAGAGAAGAGAACAAAGAGAAGAAAATTCCCAAATCTCTGCTACCGTATGTTTTTCAGCCTCTCAAGGTTTTGCTCGGCTTCAGGGATGGCAGAAGGTGCTAGGGCTGGTTGTTTGATGCGGTTTGGTTTTAGCTCATAAAAGCACTTACAAGGTGGATTTTCTTCCATTTCCACAGAGCTCTGCACACCGATGCTGAAAGCTCTGGTAAGAGGAGCTGTCACGGCACATTATCCAGAGGGGCTGACACCTCTGGGGAAAGGAAAGTTGAAACTATGAGTGAGAATGAGGCGGGATGACCGCCGAATGAGACGTGCATTAAAAGAGGGGACAACATGATCAAGAATTTTAAAACCCATTTGGAGATTTGTTGCTTGGTGGACTGACAACACACCAACCTGCTGCTTCAGCAGGCAGGACATCGGGCTTTTTACCTGCACTGCAACACTGTCTGGTGGCAATGCCTCCTAAAAGGTGAGATTTGTCCCTTGGACTGAGATTTCTAATGGCACACAGTTTATATAGACGGCAGTGGTCTAAGGTCCTCCATAGGACAAGTCCTATTAATTCTTTTCACCATACGACATAGGTTGGGACAAGCTCCTCTTGGAGATGCTCTCTGCTGATCCCTGTTAGGGCTCGGAAGACCTTCTTACCCACCACCAGTCCACACTTACAGCTCCAAATTTTATAGAATTGTAGAATTCTTCTGTTTGGAAGAGACCTTTAGGATCTTCAAGTCCAACCGTTAACCCAGCTCTGCCAGGTCACCACTAAACCATGTCCCTCAGCACCACATCTACATATCTTTTAAGCACTTCCAGGGGTGGGAACTCCACCACCCTGGGCAGCCTGTTAATATTCATTTTGGTCAAACGGATTTTGTCCTAACTACACAGTTGGTCCAGTGGCAATGGAACAACATTTTCCAAAATTCACAGTGTGTCCTTCGTGGTCTCCATCAGCCTCCTGGTTCTGCAAAGCGGCAAGCACCAAAGCTTCATCTTGTGTACTACCATCACCCATACAATGACAACACCCTCAGCTACCCTCCTCAAGACCAAAATCCAGTGCACCAAACAAGAATGGGGAGATATAAAATTGACCACCCTCAAAAGCAGGGTGATGGTCGCAGCACGTGCCTGCCTCTGCCCATGGACACCCACTACCAGCTCAGCAGGACACAAGAAGGTACCAAATAACCAACTTTTGGGGAAGTTTGTTCCAAACCCCCATTGCTGAAAAAACAGGCTGTGGCTTGAAACATATTTCGCAGCCCTTTAACGTTTGTTTTTTAGAGTTTTTATAAGCCCAATGTAATCACGGATAGTCTCATTCCCTACGTTAAGTGTCTAAGTCCCCTCAGACTGAGTCATGGCATGAGGCAGAAGTGGCCAAGAAAGAACACAGCAGCTTGTCAGGAAAAAAAAGTTAGCAGCATCACATCACTGGGGGAGAAGAAGGAAGAGGAGGAAGAGGAGGACAGCAGAGGTGTCACACCAGGACTCGGCTCAATCCTGCAAGTCACCGTGTCTTCCCCCCTGAGGCCTCTGTCATCCCTCAGCTCATTTTAGAGCAGTGTGAGGATCAGCAGCAATTGGAAGTCTGGGTTTTTTAATGCCTGCAGCCTCAGCTTTCTCCTGGCAGAATTCAGAGGAGCTCTGAAAACCTTTCTCGAAAGACACTGAAGGTCTCTCTAATTGGCGCAATGCAGTGCTAGAAGAGAGAAGTCCAAAGTAGGTGTACAAAACCCGGTTTCGGTACCAGAAGTTAAGAGCACAGCAACACTAAGCCCTGTCCCGGCTAATTAGCCCCTGCAATCAATAGAGTGTGTTCATTTGTTGAGGATACCCCATTAAACCAGCTTCCCTGTATCCCTGGGGATGAGATGCACAGAGCACTGCACAGTCCCCTGGGGCTGCCCCTGCCCATCCCAAGTGATGGTTTTCCACGGCTGCCTTGTGACCCTATGGACACGGTGCAGCTCGCTTTTGGCCAGCACCTTCCAGCATTAAAATACTTGAGCAGCTCAGAACGGCATCACGCTCCCGCTGCAAGAGGAAGGCTTACAATTATGCAAGCAGGGCACAAACTCCGAGGCTGTTTGGTGAGCAAACGCAGCCCTTCTCAGCAAATACTGCCCAAAGGAGCCATTCACCCACTGCTTCTCCATCCACCCATGCTGCACGGCTTCCGAAAAGGCAGCAGCAAGTGGAATATCTCTTTGACAAGAAGAAAGGTGATATTATTGGCATTACCGAGTGATCAGAATGCCTGGCCCATCAAAGTCTTTGCTATAACTCATTTAGCTTCCTGCTTTTTGAGCTGTTGATCTCTTAGACCCACTGGATATATGCGGATTGCGACCAACATGAGCGGAGCTGGCCCAAGCAGGCACAGATCACAAAGGAAAACTGTGGCCCAGACTGAATTTCTACACAAGCAGCGTGCTGCAGATGAGGGGAAAGATAAACAGCTCGGTCCTGAGGAGCTTGATTTGGGGAGATAATAAATTAGAGCTCGCAGGCAGGCGGTATTGAAACACCAGGGTCTAAAGACCGTCAACGGTGATCATCTAACAAAGGAGTATTCATCTCCTCCATGCAGGCTCACTGTACATCCCTCACAGTAAAATACCGCAGGGCTGAGTACCGGGGACAGCATTACCCTGACAATGTAAACACATTAAGAAAGCAAAGAGTTACAAGCTCAGATGCCGAGTGTCGCAATCACGTCCAACCTATTTAGCAAATAACGTGGAAAGAAGACATGATGGATAAAGACGAAATTAATGACTGAACCAGTGCTCAGTGATTATCAAGAAACTAGTGATGAGGACCTGATTACATTCACAACGGATAATAACGGCTTGCCCCAATCAGTAATATATATACTCAGTGCTTCAAAAGGACTCGTTTCCAACGCTGGGGAAAATTATGGGAAAAATTGGCTGGAAGGAAAAATGTCAACAGAGAAATGTGGGCTCGTAACACAAAACTTATTAGCGAGCCAAAAAGCCAGGACTCCACAATCCAAAAAAAAAAAAAAGAGACAATTTTGGCTAAAAGCCCTATTCTTATAGCTAAAGCAGCAATCAAGCATAATGCAAAAGTAAAAGGAGAAATAGACAGCAATCAATGAACATTAGAAGTTATGAAGTACGCTGATAAGGGAAGTTAAAAACACCATGGGGGTGGCAACTGCCAGAGCCACGAAGGTGATTTTACAGCCCACACCCCGCCTAGCCCAAGGCGAGCTGCTGGCTCATCCCTGGCCTAGCCCAGGGCGGCTGGTTTCTCTCTTCTAAAAGGCATCACCAGAAATAAATCGACTTTAAAACCCTATGCAGCCCTGGCCATGGCGTTTCACCCCGTTGCAGCTCCCTTCCCAGCCGAGCAATGGGCACGACGACGACTCCCGTCCCCACAGTTGGTGTGTCTTTCATGCAAAGCAACGACTTCCCACCGCTGCCAACGGAGCTGCTGCACCCACCTACAAGTCCAGCATCTCATCAACAGGGCTAGAGCCAAATCACCACCACGACCAACCAATTCACAACCATCCCCCAACAGGCTGGACCCAAATCCCCCCCATTTTGACTCATATTTTGGCCCAAAACATGAGTCCAGAGCTCTTCTAGGATTCCTCCAGATGTTGGTTCAAGGCTTTTCCTGTACAAGGAGTGAAATAATTTCTAACCAGCACCAGGGTGCAACTCATTTTGGCTGCTGCAAATACTATGATGCTCAGATCAGGAAAGGAGGAGCCGCCCAGTACATTTGGGCTTCGGAAGCTCAAATCCCAGCTAGGTTTTAGCTCAGGGAAATCACAGTCGATCTCCCCAGATGCTCCCACAGAGGAAGACACCTTCCTCCCACCGGTCCCTGAGCAGCTGAGCTGGAAACGCTGAGCACTGACAAACAGATGTGCCAGGCATCGATATTATTGTAAGATCTTTCAAACAAATTTGTATCCCCAGAACAGTGGTAAAGAGATATTGTACGGCAAATAAATTAAACCATTTGGCCATAAAGCCAATAACACAGAGAGAAAGAAAGAAATGCAGACACTGGAGGAGCGACAGGTTTTTCAATGAGATTAAAGAAAGATGGAAAGTCAACGGGGGAAAAAAGTAATCCTAAAAGAAATAATAATATTAAAGCAGCAGCAAGGACGTGCTTTCTGGGATTTGTGGCTACGGCTCGAACAAAAGGGCAGCCCATTTGTGCCAGTCTCATGAAGGTGAGAGGTTAAACCCTTATGAACACCTGAAGAAACAATAACAGCGGAAAATAGAAAAGCAGGGGAGGAGAGGAGGGAGGGGAGCTGCTCTGCTCGCTCTGCTGCTTGGCTGAGCCGCCCCGCTCACACCTCCCTGCCCGGCCGGACCAGGAGGCACAGGTAGATCCATCACTTGTGCGACTGCTGCTATTTACTCCCGAGTCCCTGGGATGGCTTAAAAAACATTTTTATTAAGCCAGATGGAGAGAGGGGGAAGGGGAAGAGAAGGGGGGGAGGAGGGAAATACGTCTATGTGCCAGGTGCCAACAAGGGGGAAGGAAGAGAAAAAGAGAAATCAAGCGTGGAAAATAAAAGAAAATGTAGTCGGAGATATAAAGCCTGTCAAATTGGCTGCAAACAGTAACAAAAGCAAAGGAGAGATAGTTTTCTCTTTAACAAATGCTTTGATCAGCTGTAGTTGATATAATTACTATATAAAGCTACAGCAAGACAGAAATAAGATACATTTATCTTTGCAGAGCAAAGAGAACCTTTCTGATCGCTTCCTTTCTCTCCCAAGCTGTGACAAACAGACTCCTGGCTGGAAGGTCACACAGCTGAGATTTTGCTGGGGATGTGGGGACATGGGACTTGATCCTCACCCCTTGGGCTTGGCTCTGCTTGTATGGCCCTGGGAGCCGCCACAGCTCCTGCAGACAGCAGCAAGCAATGCCTGCCATGAGGGGTCATGTCCTGGGCATGTAGCTGGGGAAAGGAGGTGGTTGTAGCAATGGAGGAAACCACTGGTATTGAGTTTTCCTCCCTCTAGGGAGGACCAGCTCAGGGAAAGGGTAGAAACATCCCAGGTGAAAACTCTGACTGCAGAAAAGCAGATGCCCGTGGAAATGAGAGATGGGGATGAGCTTGGGATGAGTGTCACCGTGCACACCCAGCAACCAAACCCTGACCTCACCGTCACCTTGCACGGTGCGAAGGGGAGGACAACAGCCAAGGAAGTTTCCTTTGCAAACCCACACCCTCGACTTGCGTTTGGCTCCAACCACACAGGCTTCGCCTCTTTCCCCCTCCTCCTCCATTGACCTTCATCGTGTCCCTCTTGCTTCCAACCACTTCCTCCCAGCAGCTGGGCAGATGAGACTCCCAGCACCCAGGAACATCTCCCTGCCCCAGGCAGGGAAGGCAGGACCCACCCCAAGCATTCTTCTCCTCAGGTCGCACCACACCAAGAGGTTTGATTCTGTCATTGGCAAACATCACATTTGAATTTCAACCACTCCTCTTTATTTCGGTCTAGCCAGGTAACATTAAAACAAACAAATGCCACAACAACAAGCCATTTCTATGAAATATTTCCCTTTGGACAGACTGACATTGCTCAATGGAAGCACAACAGAGCCACAAAACCCTGCCAAACTCCGGCAGCTCTCCTTGCAACCGCTGCCGCGCACCAGGGTCTGTCCCTGCCTTGGTGACAGTCGCTGAAGCATCTGCTTGTGCAGAGAGAGCAGGGATGGAGCCGCGGGGATTTCAGCCTGGGGTATGGAAGACACGAGCCATACCAAAGGGCTACAGGGCAGCGACATGCTGGAACAACCGGGTACCTCCAGCTGGGAGCACGGCCGGTGTCAGCGTGCGCGCGCATAACGCGGGCTGAGTGATGCAGCAGAAAACCATGCCCAGGGGAAGCGAGCGCGCAGGCGGCAGTACCTACAGCCCGGCAGAAAGCTCTGCAAGATGCATCGTGTCTCACAGCAAGACAACCCAGATGTGCCGGCGAGGATGGCAGAGCACAGAGGTCACCGAGGATGGGGGGCGTTTGCACCGGCCCCGCACGAGGACCAGGGACACGGGGAGCACACGCGTGTCCCCACCGGCACCCGGCGTGGCTTGCGTGGGGAGCGGGGCTCCTCTCTCATACTACATGCAAAGCCCTGATTTATTTAGACTGGAACAATTTGTCGGTGGCTGTAATTTTAACTACCTCCGTGCTGAGGAGCCAATCAGGGGCTGTGCTCATCGAGGCTTTTATGAGTTCCCATAAAAGCAGCAAAATGAAAACTCAGGGGCCCTTAAAATATACTCCACGGGTTTGTGCAGTGCAATTGGAGGCTTTTATGACTCCTGTCAGGGCTTTTATGACCCTGTAAAACTGTGCAGCAGCCTAGCCGGCGATGAAAAGTGGCCTCAGATGTCTTAAAAGCCTAAATGGTCCTGTACATTTACAAGACCTGTTGGTACAATGCAGGGAAGCCCTTGGGGACATGGAGCTGGCTCAGCCAAGGTGCTGCCGAGGAGGGTGCGGGGTGAGGAGCAGCACCGCAGAGGCTTATTGCCTCCCTTGAAAAGACAAAATCTACAGTTTTCTTAAAATACCAGGAAAAAAGAAGCAGCTGCCCCTGTGTCTGGGGCAGGGTGTGGGCCATAGGAGATGTGCTGCCGAGCAATGAGCTCCCCGGCTCCACAAAAGGCCATTTGCAAGCAGTTGGGATGTGAACCTAGCCAATCTCCAGAATAAGTGGGTTTGATGGCATCACTTTCTCATTTCCCAACACAAACACCACTTGATTTAGCAGAAGCAGCAGGGTTTTGTTTCCCCCCCTCCTCTTAAATGAAGCCAAGACACTAAGATTAGGGATGCTGCAGGAAAGCAGAAAGAAAACCCATCAGGCAGGCAGTGACAAAGGAGCATTAATAAACTGTACAAGGTACAAAACGCCAAACAGAAACGGGAGAAAGGAATGAAGAGCAAAAAGGGTAATACAAGATCCAGGGACACCGCCCGAGGTTGCAGGATGCTCGGGTTTGGTGCTGTGAGCCAGGGCAGAAGCACGTTGGGTCACTAAGCCACAGAATTGCAGCAAATGGTGCAAATAAAACTGGTAGCACATCACAGACGGCATTAACAAAATCCATGCCTGATCCCATCAAAAAACAAGCCATCTCCCTATGCGCTCCTGAGCAAGAGTATATGCCACAGTCTCCTAAAATAAGAAGAGTTGCTTCATGCATGAGAAAAAAATGCTGCTATATCAGCACGGGAAAACTTCCAGTCTCTTACATGCCACATCTAAATATCTGTTTTATTGCTCTGAGGAGGTAAGTGAGGAAACCCATGCCTGGCTGGGTCACACAATCAGCAAGGCAGAGCCCAGGCTGGTGCCCAGGCAGTGGCTTTGCAGCATTTCTCAGCAAACTGCAAACCGAAGATGACCAGTGAGCAAGACCAACTGAACACAAAATGTATTTGGGAAAATGATGCCCAGCGTGCAAACAACCTCCCCAGGCTCAGAGCTGAAGCTGGGTGACTTGATAATCCAGCAGGAATTTTTTCATGAGACGCCAGTGACAATATCTGTCTCAGTATCCTGTGAGGGTGACTGCTGAACCAACCGTCTCTCACCCCAAACTTTGCTTTATGAACCAATAGTTTTTAATCCAAGCTCAGATGGCAGAAATCCGTTCCTGATTAGCACCACTAACCAGGAACAAACTCAACTTCTGATGGAGATTTCTGGACACTCTGTTGCTGCCTTCCTCCACTGCTTCAGCAGAAAGGTGCAGGGAGGTATTAATTCCACTAAACAAGGGTCGAAATGAAAACACCAACAGATTGGTAACATGCCAGACTTGCCAAAACGCTGCAATCTGTCTCTAAGTGCTCCTGAGCAACTTTGCACACCCAGCAAAAACCAAATCCCACAGCAAAGCCTGCATTTAGCATGCGAGTTATTGGCTATTAGCATTCAGGGCAAACACATGCAAAATCAGGGTAAAGCAGGAAGAGAAATGATCTTTATTTTCCCTTCTTTCTCTCCTCTCCCTCCCCTCCCTTTTTTTTTTTTTTCTTTTTAGGAACAGAGCATGGATGTGGAAAATAGCCTATTGAGCCCACTTCCCCGCCTCAGAGGAGCTGCAAATGTGATCCTTTGCTAGCTCAGACAAAATCTGCCATGCTACATTAGGCTTGATAGCAAATTTGCTACTTGCAAGCTTTTATCAAAACTGTATATCTAAAAATCTTAATAATACAGAGCTTTTGGTTGGCCTTCCTAGCTGCCTCCTCCCACCCCTCCGCATCCCTCTCCCCGCCGGGCGCACAGGGCTCTGCTCGGAACCAATTCCCAATTTGGAGCTCAGCATTTTTAGCCAAGCAAGAAAGCGGAGTGTGCTGGGGAGGGGAGAAATCGGCCGGATCTCCACGGCTGAAATTTATTCTGGTGCGGAGACGACCGAACAAGGCCCGGACGCTTCCTTCATCCTGCTCGTGACCTAGTTCGAGGACTTACAAGTTCATTTCTGAATGAACAAGCCCTCCACAGTCAGTGGAACAAATGCAACACGGCCTTCAAGGGCTCTACAGCCAGGTTTCCAGTGGCTGTTAGGGTGCAAGTGCTGGTCAAAGACTTTTTTTTTTTTTCCCCTTGAAATTGCTTATACAGAAAAGTCTGTCTCTTCAGATACTGTTTGATGTTTAACAAAGGCTCTGCATATGCCAGAGCCTCCATCTCATGGGGCTGCTGTAATAGCCGGTCCCTTCTACCCAGCCACCTATTTTAATGAAATTTATAGAAATTTAATATCTCTGAGACCTCTTCCCTTCTGTCAAATTGGGTAGAAACTGGCCAAAGGGCTCAAAAACTATGGTGGGGAAGGCAGACAGACAGGGACTGTGTGATTGCATAGTCTCATCTCTGGAAGGATCCAACCTAAAAATCAATATCTTTTTCTTTTGCCTCTATGGTTTCATATTTCTCTTTTGGTTTTTGCTTTTTTGAAGGCATTTTTTACACAGCAAAATTTGCCCTTAAAAAGATGCTACCAGAGAAATTTTTTTAGGGGAAGCTTTCAGCCAGCATCGCTCAGAACTGCAAAGACAGGCTTTGGAAAGGGGATATTATCACCTGTGTCCCCTCCCTCCTCAACACTCAATAACGGGGTTTTCCTTGAGTCTCAACCCCACAATGTCTGAAACTACAAGACAGGCAATGGAAAAGCAGAGAAGGTTTGGTGCCTGAAGTGAGGCATAGAGAGGTCCTATGCATCGGTCCAGTTGGAGGACCAACACCATGAACTGTGGAAAAAAATATATTTCATTGCCCCAAACCTCTCTGCAAAGCACCAGCATCCTCAGTGAAAAAAGCTCATTCAGCCTCCAAATTGAGAGAAAGTGAAAAAAACTTGGGTGGAGCCATTTAAACCACTATTCCAGATTCACCTCCAGCCACAGGAGCTACATCTCAAGCCCAGCTGACCAGGTTTTTGTTTCTGGAGTGGATTGTATCACCCAGCAACTGCCAGAGCCAGCTGGGAGCAGAGGGGTTTCCTTGAATTATATTAGAGGGATAATCTCTGTGCCTTGGCTCAGGAAGCAAGGGGGTCTTAACTCCATTACCGAAGTCGATAGAACAGATGGAAGCAAAGCTTTCTAGGAAAATGGATGCTCTGCAGATGTCCGCAAGCTAAGCGGGGCAAATGTGACGGAAGCCATCGGAGATTGCTGCGAGGGACTGCTGAAATGCAGAGGACTCGGCTTAATTCTTCACGGAAGTTTGTTCAAGCTTTAGCAAAGGACAAAGCCTTCCCCTCTGTAAGGAGCACGACGCTCTTGCCAAGTACAACAATATCGGGATTTTGTAGCTTGCCCAGTTCCAGCAGGCCAAATCCTCCAATAATACTTAAAGATACTCTCCAAGGCTGTTCGGCTCTGAACATGGAACGCTGCCGTCGGAGCTTGCTAACGCTTCCTATCCGAGGGGTAACCGGTGCCTTGGCAGCCTCGTCTCAAATTAAGCTTTCAAAGGGTGGCTAATGAGATTCCTTCCTCTCCTTTCAGCCCCTTCAGAAGTGGCTGATTTAGGGCGAGACCTTGCGGACTAGAGCTTTTGTTGTTGTTGTTCTCCTTGCAATTATGAGGAGGGAGAGGTCCTGAGGATCTCTTTATTCTGCTACAGGGCTTTTTTCAGGGATCCAAATGCCCAAATCCACCCAGTCTGATGTTCTCCTCACCACAAAAACGGCAAAGTTGCCAGTATCTCCTTCCACTTCTCAAATCGATAATTAAGCATGAAGCTGTCTAGTCTCTCCCAGACAAGTCACTGAGACGAGCATTTTTGCCACATTAACCATCTTACTCCTCCCCTGACTGATGAGTTACTATGGAGAACCCTCCGTACGTCCATTAGGAAGGGAAAGCGATGACAGAAGCATGTATTTCTTTGGGTTAATCTTGCATTTTGTCACCTTTTTTTCAAAGCAAACAAAGAAACAACCTGCAGACACATCACATCCTTCCGGGAAAGGCAAAGGTGTGCAGCTTCAGGAGGCACTTCCCAAACTCCACAGGGAAAGCAGCTCATCCCAAAAGGCATTTCCTTTCACTGTCCCTCTTGGCTACCTCAGCAGTGCCTCTCTGGTTGTCACCTCACGCTCTGCCCCTCATCCCCCAGCCATGCTCAGCACTCTGCATCCCCAAGAAGGCTTTGGTCACAGCCACGCTCCTCCGGCAGCACCGACTCCCTCAAGCACAGCAACCAGATAAGACCTTTATCAGCCCTTTCTGTTCTGCAACAGGGAGAACACGGGGTGAAATTCAAAGAGCTTGGAGTCGGACTTCATAAAAAGGGCTGATTACCCACTTCACGAACCGGAGCAAGCCGTGGCAGCTCCCTGCGCCTCTCCATCTTCCCTGGCTGGCTTAGGGAGGGATGCTCAAAGAGGGAGAGTGTACCTCTCTTTCCTTCTCCCCCTTTCCCACCCAAGTGACATCTCTACTCCAGAGGCTCCTCAAACCCATGGCTCCCTGCCCAGAGATCCTCAGTACAAGGTGTGGAGTAGGAATCTTTATTTCAACCACAGCAGGGAAGGGAAATCCTAAAGGGGTTGAGACCCGCCTTGGCCGTGAGCATCTCCCAAAGGAGTTATTTCCTTGCACTGCTCCGCACGTGTCCAGGGGAGCAGAGGACATGGGATGGCACAGACCTGTGTTGTCACGTCTGAGCCTCACTTAAAAATGAATGGTTTCTTCTATTTCCCCCGAGGAGAAAGGAGCACACACCCGCATAGACACACACACACACAAAAATCAATAAGTCGTTGGGGCTCAGGGAACAGCTCTTTTAATTACAACTCTCCCCTGAGCTGGATGCAGGGCAGGGTTTGCAGGCTGGCAATGAGGTGCCTGCAGCAGCACATGGAGAAGGACAGTCGCTGGGGATGGATGGGGGCCAGGGGGGCCATCAGTGATGGTGATTACCCATTTCCCCCAGTGCTCTCCCAGTCCCAGCTGGGGACTGCCCATATCTGATCATGCTTGGCCGAAAAGCAGCCGGCCAGTGCAGCCACCACTTCTCCTTACCCTGATGTGAACCTCCAACTAGACAACACACCTGCTATTTATTATAAAAGGGACTTAATCCGAAGAACCTTTTGCTGCTGGCTTTATCCATCGCATTTATCTGCTGATCTCTCCCATCTCATCTCGCATTCAGCACAGCCTCCCCTGAGCTGCAGCTGGTTTGCGAGCGGCAGGGATAAATCCCCATTTAATACCTGGGAATGGGGGGCAGTGCCCTTTTCTGGGGAGCAGCAGCCGGGACGATGCCTTTGCAAGGGGCACCGGGATGCTGCTGGTCCCATCGGGCTTCCCCAGGCCAACAAGCAGCCTGAGCCACTTGATCCCCCCCAAAGCATTGCCAGAAGAAGGTGAGATCTTCACCCTAAGTCCCCCTCGATTCAGCTGGCTCCTCCATCCCTCCTCCCTCTCACCCCTTCTTTAACTCTGTTTCCAAGTGCTGAGTTACTATCAAGGGAGGTTTAATGGGGTCCTGGATTTTAAAGCCACTGGCAACACAGTCTGGGCCTTTTATGGTTAGTAATGAATAAAAGAACCCAAATCACCTTTTTTTTTTTTCTTTTCTTTTTTTCCCTCCTCTCTCTTAACAGTCTCTGCCTACAAATTAAAGTCATTGTGCTTCTCGCTCTGTCTCGCTCCTTTTGTCCTCCTCTAACACCATTCTACTCCACACGGCACTAGTCCAAGACCTGCTGTGGCCTGCTTCCCTTGCCCCCTTTTTTTAAATTTTGCAATATTTACGCTTTCCCTTTCCTCTTGCTATTTGCTCTTGCTTTCATACCATCTTTTCTCCTCCCTATCCTTCCCTCTCTCTTATTTTTACCCCCAAACTGTCATGGGGGAATGACATTTCGGAGCCACGCTGCAGACTGAAGCCCTTGACTCCTTTCCGTAGGGCTGGCAACCAGCCCTTCACGGTACAAAAAGCCAAAATTGCTACTATCTTGTCACCAATTCTGGTTATTTTTAGCACTCTTTCCCTTAAAGCGCCAGCTCCCTGAATCATGTGATTACAAGAAGGATCTTATCTCCCATCGAAAAAAGTTTCATGCCCTCACAGCTGCTGGGAAATATGAGTCAGACTTGCAAAAACACACAGAAAGGCTGAGCTTAAGAGCATCGTGCTGAAACCGTGGGGCACCTACCCCAGCTTATTAAACGCTTTTAATTTTTAATTCAACGCTGGAGAGAATTAGCCATCCAAACACTGTCAGGTGGCTTCAGAAGTCTCCCTGTTACCTCACTTAATTAAGACAGCACAGAAGATCTTCACGTCCTTTGGGTGAAGCACTGGCTCTGTTGGACATTTTTTCATTAGCTTCACCATAAATAAGATTTCAAGACTTGGCATTTACCACAGGAGCAGAATGAAGAAATCAACGTGAAGACGAACTCTTTTGGTAACCACAAGTGGATTTCAAGGCAAAACCAACTCTCTTATCTTCATGTTTATCTTTATCCCATTGATAAAGTGCTATCGATGTCCAGCAGCTATCTGATGGCACACTAACGGCTCTATTTGTAGCTCGCAAGGTGATAGCCCCGCTCTCTCCCTCCTTGACAGCAGATTTTGTATGACAAGAGCATTCCACAACCTTTTCTTCCACTTTTCCACCCACCCTGGACTTATTCTGCATGCAGAAATGACCAGCCTCAGTGAGCCCCGAGTAGCGCCCAGATCCCCCTTAAATGAGAAATATATAGTTATAAAATATAAGCCAAGAGGAGAAAGGACAAGAAGAGGAAAAAGGTGAACCTCCTGATCTCCATCTCATCTCCCTATGAGTCCCTGCCTGCCTGTCTCATATTTACCCTTCTCACATGTGCTTACAATTTCTCCTCTGTAAAGCATTGGGAGATGCACGGAACGACACAAGATATATTAAGTACACATTTTACCGTACTACTGTTATTTATTATTAATAATAGTAATGCTAACTCTGCCCTTGTAGGCACCTCTATGAGGGAAATAGTGTTTGTAAATGTCAATAAGCAGTTTCCCAAAAAGCCCAGGCGCCTCAAGCAACCATGTTCCTTCTCTGTGCCATTAAACAGGGGCACGTCCCTATTTCTGTCCCCGCTGGTCCTCATGTCCTTTCTCTGGCTCTTATTACATGAAGAATGTAGCTGGGTAGATGCTTCCTTCACCTCCCACAAAAGGAAAACCAAGCTCCTCAGACTAGCCTCGCAATATTTTTCCCCACACTGGGGACTTAACTTGAACCTCCTTCACTTAACACTCCTTCTAAAATAACTCCAAGTTAAGCTGTTCAATTTAAAATGATAAAAACTGTGTTTTAGTCCCCCCTCATCTCAAATGACACACTCAAATATAAAAACCCATTTTTCTCCTACTTTTCCATGCTTTCCCTTTCCCCCAGATAACTTGAGAGCTCTAGTATGAATGGAGAAATAATTTCAGATAGCCTAAAAAGACGTTATTACTTTTTCAGCAAAAATGCGTGTGGAATTTGATCTGGTGGCCACAAGATGAGAGATCCCACGTCTGACTGACTACAAAGATGGATCTATGTAGGACATAAACACTTCAGGGAAATCAGAGCAACACAAAGGCTTCCTCCAAGCTCCATCTGGCTCATGGGGACATCACCACCATGGCCACCATGGCACCTCTTGGTGCAGGGGACACTTTGGGTCCCTTTCTTTTGGGATCAAAACCTTTTCATACAAAGTCCCTGGGATTTTTGGATGCGTTATCTGGGCTCCACAAAGATTCACCTTCCAGCATAGGAATTTGTTGAAACGCTGCCTGCCAGAATATGGTTGTACTAAAGGACAGCTGATGCCTGACATTTATCTTCATGACTGAAGACTGTAGACCACAGAACATGAGAGGCAGAGTTCGTTATCTTCTCCTTACCCGTGATTGACAGTAAATGTCAGGAAAGATTAGTTATTCTGTATCATATACATGCCACGCATGTTTTTAATTCTCCTGCTGCTTCAGTCCTATTTTCAGTTGCAGTTGTAATAAATCAAATGTACTTGCTCTGCGTGAAGAAGAGACTCTGCAATTGGAGAAGACCTGATGGTCACCCACCAGCCCTGCTTCACATGTCCTCAGCCCAGCCAGGGAGTTCCCGGCTCCCCATTATTCCAATACCTTAATTTCAGTTAAAATTGCAATTAAACCCGTTTGCTATTTGTGCATTACCTTCAATCATGACGGATCCAACAACACAACGTGATACACAAGTGAGTAGCTTTACCCATCAGTGAAACAGTCACCTCTGGGGTGAAAGTCTTAGTATTTAACAACCTGATGCCACCTGAATGGCACTTTAGGACAGCCAACAGAAAGACACGATGGGAGAATTTACAAAAGAACAATGGTGATATCTGGAAGACACTAAAAGCACCACCTTTGCCAGCAGAAATAAAAACCAACTATCTGGAACATGGTCAGCAGTCAAAAACTCTGGTTTTAGTCTTGTCTAAACGACAGGTCTTATTGCAGCAAGGTGACCCGCCACCACGCTCGTGAGAGCAACAAACCCAACATGCTCCATGGAGAACATGCATCACCGTAGAGTTTTAAACCACAGGCACCAGCTTTGCGATTGAGTTAATTACAGCTTCGGCACAAGACACAGGGAGCTCTGCTGCAGCAGCAGCCAGGCTTTCCTGCAGTCAGGCTGGAAGGCAGCCTGCCCAAAACTCCCCTGGACATCTGAGCCAGCACCTCCTTGTGCTCAGCTTGCTCTTAAACCCATGCTATGGGCTGGGAAGGACTCTGCCTTGCCCAGCCCTAGATGTTTGTACTCAAGCTAGTAGCCTACTCTTTGAACAGTCATAGAATCATTTAGGTTGGAAAAGACCTTTGAGATCAAGTCCAACCATTAACCCAGCACTGCCAAGTCCACCACTAAACCATATCAGTAAGAATCTTCCTCTACTGGCCAAGAAGGGCATCTCTAAGCTGCTGCAGACACTGTTTGAATGACGAGCTGCTTGCTCCTCTACAGCCCCTGCAGAGGCTGATTACATGACTAAGTTTTACAGGGCTGAAGTAGGTGAGATTAACCTCGCCGTAAACCGCCAAGATCTCTCTCTGATCAGCAATTCCCCTCTGCGCATGAAACAGCTCCTAAAAGACCTTCCTTTAAGCCTGCTCTCCCTTGTAAAAAACCAGAAGCCATTTAGCTGAAATCTCCCTGGCTGGCTTTAATCACGGTAAAGTGCAAAATGGTGACACGTGTCACAGACGGAGCTGTGCCACAGGCAACGGAGCCCTTGGGGTCAGCAGGACCTGCTGACCGAGAAGGTGTTAGGCTTAGATTTTGTTTCCTTAGTGCCAGTCGCTGGACAATCAGCAGTGAAGCCACGCCAGCCTGGGCTGCAGACCTTTGCGATCACAAGCAGGAGCTGCAGGCGTAGAAACAAACTCCACGAGGCTCGGAGACATAATGGGAAAGGTTAACATTGTCCTGAGCTGCTGTCTGTCCTGTTAAAATGGATTTTGACGTGTAAGGCAGAGCACGAGTCGTTTCCAAGCACACCACAGCTCCGCATTTGCCTACACCAACCTGCCAGTATCTAACGCCTTGCTCCACATCAGGCTCGAGATTCCTCCATGGTTTAACAAGCATCACATAAATTCAGGCTCTTACGAGGATGGCACGTCAATGAAACACAAAAAATGTGTTCAGCCAAGACTGTCTCCTGGTATGTGTGTATCACACAGGCTCAATTCGAGGAGGAGGAAGAGCTGAAAGGAAGAACTTCACTGCGCATCGCATCCCCAGAGGTGATCTCCCTCATCACACCTAGCCAACCCATTCCAAAACAAAACTTGAGGGCCACTTGAAAACCAACCCTGCCTTCAGGTCGAGGTAGTAATCATCTGTCCTCCACCCCATACGCCTCCTCTCCTCGGTGTCGGTGCTGTTGCTTGCAGACAGCCCTGCAAGCTGTCTAGGGGAAGCATGGAGAAGACTGCAATACCTCCGGGGGGCACCGGGTCCCTTCCTAATGGCTTTCATGCCTTCCTGTATCTTTAAATAATTCAAATCTCTTTGTTGCTAAGTACATCCAAGCAAAAGGGCACTAAAAGTTTTAAGCCTCTCTAGAGAGACCAGGGCCAGGAAATCTACACAAGTCACAAGATGTCCTGTCACTGAAGTACCTTGTTTCCCGAAGAGAGGCCACCTATGCCGCTCCTCCTCCGAGCTGCCTGCTTTAATGGTTGCTCTCTCAGGGTGCTTGTTGCTACTACGGGAAAGGCATCCTCCTTTATTCATAACAGCATTTTAAAACCCAGTTTAAAAAAATCATTTCAGAGTAGAGCATGATGTCTACAAAGTGCCCCTCCAGAGAGAAGCAGCAGCGGGGTAACTCGAGGTTCCTGTAGTAGCTCGTCAGCCCTAAAAAAGCACAGTATGTAGCTATAGGTGCCTGGTCCTCGCACAGATGCATTCTCCTGCCTAGATCAGACGTAGCAATGGAGAGGCAGTTGGCATCTTTCTGCCCCATGAACTCCCCAAGAGGAAACAAGACCTAAAAGGCATATTTTCGTCCCATACATCAGGAAGTCAACTCCTCTACAACTATGAGAGGTCGAGACCTTGCAACCAGGAGAAAGCCATCGCTCAGACAAGTGGCACATGTTGACTCTGGGTGCTGCTCACTGAGGAGGGCCCAGCTTCTCACCATCAGCCCACTCCGAGCTGCTCAGCAGCGATGCCTCGAGTCAGAAATCGGATCACGGAATCATAGAATGGTTTGGGTTGGAAAGCACATTAAAGATTATCCAGTTACAACCCCCCTGCCATGGCAGGGACACCTCCCACTAGACCAGGTTGCTCCAAGCCCCATCCAACCTGGCCTTAAACACCTCCAGGGATGGAGCATCCACAGCTTCCCTGGGCAACCTGTGCCAGTGTCTCACCACCCTCAGGGTGAAGAACTTCTTCCTCATTTCTTATCTACATCTACCCTCTTCCAATCTGAAGCCATCACTCCTCGTCCTGTCACTACCAGCCCTTGTGAAAAATCCCTCCCCAGCTTTCCAGTAGACCCCCTTCAGATACCAGAAGGCTGCAATAAAGCCTCCCTAGAGCCTTTGTCCGTGTCTCTTTAGATACATGCCTAATTAAATAATATTTTGCATTTTATTTGAATAGTGGAGTGCTATTAAAGACCCTAACAGCTTGCTAACGATCCCAAGATGGTGAGTACATATTCCCCATGGTACAGAGGAAGAAGGTGAGCACCAGAGAAGTGCCTGGGCACACAGGGGTCTGGGAGGAACGACCCCAGACAACTGTCCTTTGCTGCAACCGCCAGTTCACACTTCCAGTAACTAAATCCCTGCGCATCACTCCTGATGTAAATAACCATCCATTTATAACTCATTGTAATTACCTGCCTATTTCTGCGTCCCGCCTTCGCAAGGTAGTCTCTCTGCAATTATACTTAATTGCCTTGATTGCTACTGCATATTTCAAGAAAGTTCAGGAAAAAAAAAACCCATGAGACAGGATAGTCTAACACAGTGCCATATGGGGACCAGCACAGAAAGCGTTAATATTTGAGGCATTCCGTTTATTTTTCATTCCTGCCACCAAAGCAAGCCCTAAGGATGCGAAAGTCCTACCAGAAGCGCAGACACAAGTCTTGATCGTTTCTGTAGCAGCCCATGGAACTTCCTTTGAAAGCAAGTCCCACGCAGCAGCTGAAACAGCCCCTGCAGATGTTCTCAGCATCACCGTAGGAGCAGCAGGTTTACATCCCATTACCTGCAGTAACTGCAGATATTCTTTAACCCATAATCGACTCATCCTTGGCCGTATTCTGAATTTCCCAGGGTAGTGAGCTCCATCGGAGTATTGATTTAGTGAAGAAGCAAGTCCCACAGGCTGTCCTCCCCAGCCTTCCCAGTCCCTAGCGATGTTGAAATCCTCCAGCCCTGCTCTGCTACAGGACTCAAAGACAGGCTTCAACACAGGACCAAATGGCAACCCCAGCTCTGAAAGCCACCACGAGCCATCGGTGTCCTCAGTTGCCCTCTGTTCATCCTCTGCTACCCCTCCTTGTCCATCCCTCCTGGTCGGCTCCCCCGGCTCCTGGAACTGCACTGAGGGTCTTAAAATCCCCAATCACTGCTCCTCAATGGGAAGGTCAAGCAGAGCAAAGCCTCCCATCAAACCACAAAACCTCAGCTTGGCTTCCTTCTGAAGGGACATCAATTACCCAGGGCTGTCAGGATGATAAGGCAGCCCGGCCTCCACAATAAGGAGGATATTCAGGCTAATAACTTCCCATTAAGCTCCTCGGAGCTGGATGTTTTCCATGCTTTTCTGCAGGGCTGCTGCCAGGGCTTGTTTGCTCCCCTTACCCAGCTAACTCTTGAAGGGATACGGCTTGAGGCACTGTTGTAAAACGAGCTCTCTACCATCAACCCTGCCTGGAAATCCTTGGACAGAGAAACTACAACCTCAGAGTTTTTGCTCCAATGCCAGATCAGCCTTCCTCCTCCAAAGGAGGATGACAGCATTCAATGCAGAAGATCTAAACAAAACAAAGGAATAAAAGAAACCTCTTATCCATCACTCCTGACCGAGTTATTGCCCGCAAGCGCATTGCCAGCGTGCCGGGGAGAGCCACCTTACACTCCTTCTCCCCCCCGACAATCTCTAACCTTCAAATGTCCTTCACCACGACTTTGGAGGTGAATCACAAGTGTTCTCAAGCTCAGGATGAGTTTGTGACACTGAGCTGAATATCCACAACTGCATCCTTCCGCTTTTTCAACACACCCTGCCCTTCCTGCAGCTTCACCCATTCCAGGGCCAACCGGAATGGGTGACACACAAATCCTGGGGTAGGAAGAGCCCTTCCCTCCCCTTCCACAAGCTCAGGGAACTAGTCCAAAGCACTCCATGTCCTACATTTTTCAAGAGTGCTAAACCAGGCTGGACTTGGAGGGGGGTTACCTTCACCTCATAAAATTTGCTTGAGAAAAAAAAATCTCTGATCCATTAATGCTTCATAAAAATTTTACAAGGTTTCTGCTAAAGGAAGGAAAACAAACAGAGATGGTGTCGGCATTCAGGCACTCTTTAAATCAAACATTCTTTCTCTAATGCTTTTTTTTTTATTGTACCAATCAGGAAAGCAACCAAGCATGAAGCCCGCAGCTCCCAGTGCCTCCATTTCCAGCATCAGAATTTTTCCCAGCTCAGGACATACAATCCCAGTGCTCCCATCAGCCCTACGCTGGCTACAACAGCGTGTCCCACCAAGTCGCTGGAGCAGCTGCGAGGTCGAGACAAACACCCAAAACTACCACCCAGAAAGCCGAGGACACAACACCCTGACAAGCATCCTGACCTGGAGGAGAGATGCTTGGATGTAGTTAATTTACTGCACCAGCATCCAGAACTGGAGTGGGATTGCTGCATGGCGTGCGTGGGGACTGGGAGCATCTTTCAAGTACACGGGGCTGGGTGAGGGAGCGAGGATGCTCCTTGTCCTTCCCTAATAAAGGCAGGAGTATTTACACCCACCACAGCATTAACAGCTGCTTCATTAAAAACCAGAGCCTGGGCTGCTCTTCCAGAAGGGAACGGAGCAGCACGGCTGGGCTAGCACCGAGAGATTTGCCATTAAATGAGCAGCTCAGGTCCAGCCCAGGCTGGAAACTGGGTACCCGAGTCAGCTTGAGACCCATCTAATAAGTCTGGGAAAATGTCAAAGGTATTTCTGTGGTATTCACTGTCTGAAAAAGCCCAATAATGTCTTTTCCCCCATCTTGTTTGTGTGTTCTTTTGTTTTTCTGAGACCTTCCCTTTCGCTGCAGAAACGTTCTGCTGCAAACATACATCCTTCCCAAAATCAGGCTTCTTCATAAACAGTATATTAAAAACCAACCCCCCAAAGAAAACTCTGCAACTGAATACAAAACACAGATATTGAAGAGCTGCACAGTGACAGCTAGCGATGAGAAACAAGAACACCAAAAGTAAGAGGTGGGGGGAAGTAAATAAACTAAATGCCAAGCAAAATATTCAGCTGAGAATTCAGCAGACATTAAATATCTAACTTCAAATGTGTATATATAAAATATACATAAGCTTCATAAATCTACATCATATCTAGATATACGACATGAAATAGATATTATTTATTTCTCAAGACGTGAATTTTAAGAGTCCATTTTCAACCACGAATGGTTGTTGCTCTCTTCTACCTGCCACAGATCCTGGGAAAGGATAGAGGTTTTTTTTTTTCCTGAAGAACTGCACAGATTTGGGATAACTCTCAGATTCCCAGCAAAACCTCTGGAGAGGAAAGAAACCCTTTTGAGAGGAGCTGCCTTTAGCAGAGCAGATTTTATTCCCCAGGGCCTGCTGACACCTCGAGACCTCATTCCATACCCCGCTATTCCCAGCCTGGCTGTGCTCCATCCCTAAGGGAGAGCTTCCCAGACCAGCAGTGAACACATCCGAGCTGCCAAATAAAGCCAGAAGAGATGGTTTCTCCCATCCATCTTACCCCATGGCTACCTTTGGGCAGCTAAACTGGTGAAATAAATGGGGAGCTTCCCAAAACACAGATACACTCTGGAAATAGGTCAGATTAGGGGACCTCCATTTCCACCTCCTATTTCTCCTGCTCCGCTCTCAAACCCCTCTCCACTTCCCAGGCTCCATCCAGAGCCGTGAGCGTTAGCAAAGCACAACGGGAGAGAAACGTGCAAGTCTAAGAGAAAGAAAAATTTGCAATAAAGCCTTTGCTGCCTCTGTCCCTTGCTTTGGAGAGGCTGGTTAATGGATGTCAGTTCTGTTTCCATTGAAGAAAACAAAAATCAATGGAAGTCTCTTAGGCAGGCAGGGCACAGCCACGGTCCTCGCGCTGTCTCGCCTTTTTGGCACTCCCAGCCAGCAAAGGAGTTTGCATCTACGTTACCCAACACACAAAGGGGACCCAGGCAGCCCTAGAGGTTCCTATAGGGCCAGGAGAAAGCGGAGCATCCCCAGCCCAACCCTTGAGTCTGCCTCTCAACCTCCAGATGTTCAGCCCTATGGGTTTCTGCGGCAACAGCTGGGCTGAGGTGGCAAGATCCTCGGCTCAAATCGCCACGTTGGCAAAAGCCCTGTTGCAAAGGCAATTAGAAAGCTAAAAATCCTCTTTTTGTTTGTTGTTTTGGATTTTTTTTTTTTTGCTCCTGTGGTTTTTGCCATGCTGATACAAGCAGCGCTTTGCTGGCAGAAAGGGCCCGCTCTGGGTGGTCTCTGTAGTGCTGGAGTCTGATTTTTCCCTTACTGCTAAGGCGGTTCAGCCTCTCATGCAGAAAAGATGCAGCTCAGACATTTCGTTAGCACTTAAAGGAATACTAATGAACCCGCAGGTTGCTGGGTGAGGTACCTAATGACAAGCCACACGCAGAATTGCTTAGCTGAGACTCCTGGAAGTTAGAGGGATGAGAAGCAAATGGACTCAGAATTCAAAAAAAAAATCCACAAAAAGACCCTATTTCTCCCCCTGTTTCTGCGTGGTGAAGTATCAGGTGCATTCTTGTGGCTTAACAGCCTCGCTTGGCTCTTGCGCCACGCCCTGATCAATGTTAGATATTTCCCACCTTGATCCTATGGCTTCCTCTAAACGCTTGGGTGGGGATTTATCACCTTGACATGCAAGCTAGCCATTCGGACCCCATTTTATAGCAAATGGAGAGAAAAAGGCACTGCTAGGACACAATCTGTCTGACCTGTTTCAGACATCTGCCTTAGACTGGGATGAATTGCACCCTAAAAAGGCCCATTGCTCTCCAACGACTGCAAAGCGGGGGACTAGACAACATGCTCAGATGCAGACATCCATCATCTCAGACACCTGCAGTTACAGGAGCAAGTATCCCAGATCGCTCCCGCTTTTCCGGGCTCCTACAGAAATGCTAATGGACCGAGAGACACCCAGCCTTCGAGGCGGGGTTTGCTGGTTCCTCTCTTCTAACAGATGCATTTCATCTCATCTTAGCCCACGTTGGTCACCTTTGTCCCCTTGTAGCCCACAACTAACAGGGCTCTGGGAGATAGACTAGTCCCTCTCTCTTTCCAAGATCTGCTTAGATCAGGATTTCTGGATGCCCAAAGCTAAGACAACCCTCCCCTTTCCTTTTCTCCAGCAAGGGAAGCTCACTATTCACTGGCCAAGTTGCTGCGCCGGTGATGCCGCTGTCACTGCCAAGCAACCACCACGTCCTAGCCCTTGTTGGAGGAGTTCTTCAGCAACCAGCTGCCTGAAAGTACAGCTGCAGCATCTCAGTGTAAGGGTCAGTGCCTCGGAAAAAGGTGAGAGTGGCTCATTTTGGACCAAAAGCCACGTGACGCAAGAAACAAAAGGTAAGGTGGCACATCCTACCCAAAGCAAAGTCCATCTCCACAGAGGGGCTTTCTACAGTACCAAAATATAGACCCAAGTCTAATATCCCCCGTGCTGGGGAATGGGTGGAGGTGGATCCCACCTCCCCAGCCACCTCGTCTCCAAATCACACACCCTGATGTATTTTTAGCCTTGACTCCTGCCGGAATGAGCTTATGCAATCGTGCTCTTTGCCTCTGTGCCTCTGTCTAGCAATCTTCCCCAATAATTTGTGAAGCCTTTGGCCAATTTTAACTAAATTTGACAGAGGAACAGATGGCTCAAAGACATTAAGTACCTGCAAGTCTAGTACAGATAGGCAGCCAGGTACAGGAGAGGGACTCTGTGAGTGCCCCGCGGAGGGAAAGGCCACATAAAAATGAGATTCATCCTCGTCTGAACCTCAGAGAATCCACACAGCACAAAAGCTTTTCCAAGCGGCCCCGCCGCAGGCGGCAAGTCATTTACTCCTCCTTGGACTGAAATGAAGCAAACTTGTAAGAAACTCGGCTTTATCAGCTTCCGTGCCAGTTAGAGGACGGGCTCTGCATATGTAAGCAGAGCCTGCGTGACAACTTAGACAAAGGAGGGAAACCAACAAGGAAGGAAAGTCAAGTTGCTGCTGGCACCAAGGAACTGCTTGGAAATCTTGCACCAAGACCAAACCTTCTCACATAGAATCAAAATCATTTAGGTTGGAAAAGATCTTTAGGATCCATCAAGTCCAACCTTCATCCCAACATCTCCCTGACCACTAGACCATGTCTTCAAGTGCTACATCTACTCATTTTTGGAACACCTCCAGGGATGGTGACTCCACCACTTCCCTTGGCAGCCTGTTCCAAGCTACATCTACCCCAGGGCATTGCAGCCGGGGCGAGGGGATGGCTCAATGCACTACATTTTAGGTGTGAGATTTTTCTTGCGCTGAGGGAGGGCAGGCAGCACATCGTCTCGGCGATACGGGGCTTGCACGGCGCGCTACACATCAGTAATAGAGCTGCTCATCTATTTCCCATCAACGTAGCTTTTTAATGAAGGAAGATGGCTTTTTAATAAATAAAACCTTTCACCAAAAATAGCTGCACGATCATCTATAATCCCCTGAAAACTTTAAAAGGCCCCAAGTCAAGACGCCAAGTGCAGAGCAATAGTTAGAAGGGGGGGGGGGTGAGGGGGTGGAAATAAGGCAGCCACCTCCAAATCTTTTCAGCCAAAATAACACATACAATCCCTTCTGCACACGCCTGCAAAAGCCTCACCCCCACCACCAAAATAACATCCACAGCATTTTGCAAACTAACCACTACCCACAAATTCCCAAAGTTTGGGCTCGTAGAATTGTTCCTGTTTCAACCACGGGGAGTGGTGGGGGAAGAAGCAAAGAGCAGCAAAAATGACTTCATCTGGAAGGGCGAGGTAACTGTACAAACAGGGTGGAGGATGCAGCAGCCCCCCATGCCCTGCCTGAGCCAAAACCGGGGAGGGATTAGGCTCCGAGCCATGGGGCCACCTCCCCTTTCGTGTCGATCGGCACCATCTCCCCTTTCTCCAAGTAAAGCAGATTTGTCCGCAAAACCAGCTCCGGGTGGTGCAGCCTCACCCAGCAGGTACAGATGGGCTCGCTGATCAAGATGAATCATTTGGCACGTTCAAAATGACCTGGACGCAACCGCAGAGCGGGCTCTTGCTCAACGGCTCCTCCACGGCTGGGGCATCGGGGAGAAAAACCAGAGGAGCCTCTGAAATGGGGAGGACCCCCACACGTGGCTCGCCTCCCCCCTCCCCACCAAGGGCTGGCTTGTTTGCTTCCTCAAGCCCCCCTCCCCACGCTCCGACAAGGTTAATAGGGTAGAGAGAGAGCATCTGTTTATGAGAAGGTTATCAAGTGAAAGGCAGGAACGCAGCCTCCAAACCAGCTTTTCATAGCCTCTTACTTATTATTTAATTTGGCTCCAGTACGTGAAATTAGGCTAATGGCTGTTAAGTGGTTAAGGCACGCACATTGTCCATCTGCCGAGAAGGCTCCGGGCCGTTGTTCTGTTTCAAAGGCTAAGGAGGAAAAATAATGTGAGAGTTGCATGCTGTTAGTTTGAGAGCTCATAAATGCATTTTCTCCCTCTTTCTCTCGCTTTTTTATTTCTTTTATCTCCGGCGCTTTGCCTGTTGCAGCATTAGGAACTTCTGGAAAGCGAGTTACTGGCTTTTTTTTATTTTTTCCTTTGCCACTGCTGTTGTGCTGCTTTTTTCTCTTTTTTTGCCTTTATTATTTTTTTTTTTAAGCAAAGGGAAGGGCGAGCCAGCCGGTTTCAGCAATGCCACAGCGACCAGCTGTTGCAGTCTTCCCATTCAGGCAAGCTAAGTGCAGCATCCCTCATTTGATATCAGCCGCATTAAACACGAAAGCCGGAGCTTTCGTCGCTTCTCCTTGACTGGCAGGCTGTCTCCATCAACACAACATCATCTTCACGGTTTTCCTTCCATGCAATCTGGAGCGCTCAGCCCCTCCCCATCTGGGCCCCTCGCTGCACTTCACGAGGAGCTCCACGCACACCACCCAAGACGCGTGGTTTCCTACTCATTTTAGTCTTTAATGATGCAAGCTCAGGCTGGAGCTTCCATTTCCCTTGAGCCTTACATACGCCCAGCGCCCACGTGGATTCTCGGGTGTCTCGTACGAGAGTAGAGCTCATTCTGTCGCTACTACCAAGGACTAACGAAGTGTCTCAACCTCTACCTGCCTACTTTCATGGAAGTTGTAGAGATGTAACACCCAACCCTCTGTAAAACATGACCAAAATCAGCCGCGGATTCACTAAACCTAGCAGAAATGGTGAAGGGGGAAAAGGGACATGCAAAGGAAGAGAGATCAGCTGCGCCTTGCTTCCATGAATTCACAAAGCAGGTCCGAACAGCTCGGCAAGGGAGCCTAGGGTAGCTAAACTGCATGCAAAACCCGGTCAAAAATCCTTAAAGGAAGATCCCTTAGATATTAAAAACATCTATACGGTGACACTTTGTGTCCCTTGGTCCCTAAACTCAGTTTCCAAGCTCTGCCTCATCCACAGAAGGACAATGCTTCACTGCTGAATAAAGCTATCACATGGTTGGACCTGGTTTCATTAGAAGAGGGTGGACATGGAAGGATCATGGAGTACCATGGACATTTTAAGCAGGTTTTGGCTCTCTCCCCAGGAGCAGACACCTGAGATTGCTGCTCTCCATCCCCCCAAATCCTCACACTTCCTCATCATTGGCATTTGACTTAAGGAAGTCAGGACTGACACCACGGTAGCACCATGGCTTGGGACCTCTGTGGCAGCAGCCACATGGCCATAGAGAGGGGAAGGTGCCACCAAGGGTATCTGTGCCCAAGAGACACGGATGCTGGGGGCAGCCCTGCCCACCACAGGGTTTCCCCAAAAGCCAGAGCCCACATCAGAATTGAAACCACTTTCCTGAAGAGCAGCTCTGGAGAAGAGCAGGCTCGGAGGAGGTGAACCACAGGCAGGAAAGGGAAGGGGCTCTCAAGCAGCGGGGAAAAAAAAACAGCCAAGCCCCAGCTCTCTCCTCTAAGAGCTGAGCCGTCTCCAAGCGAGGAGGGTTATTTATGGGGAAGTGAGGAAGGAGAAGGCAGCTGAAGAGCATTTCTCATTTCCCTCCATTACCGCAACAACCCCACTTGAAATCCAACTTTATTTCTTGCTTCCCAAGCCCGGCAACACATAAATAAATAAATAATTGCCGCAAAGAAAGTCAGCCTTCCCTCCCTTGTTATCCTCCTGATTTTGCCAGAGGTTAGCGGGGCTGTTTCAGACTCACAGCAGGAGAAACAAGCAGCAGTTGGCACCATCCAGAGAAAAGATTAGAGCGTTTACTAAAGGGCTTGTGCCCCCACCTCTCCCCAAAGCAGCCCCCGTCGCTGCTTTGCCAAGGGACCACTTTTCCCAGGCGCGGCTGTGCTATCTGCGCTCGCCATCTGCACCAGCTCCCGCTGCCTTTATCCTCCTCTCCTGCCTCTCTCGACAGGTATCTGCATGAATTGCTCTCCCTCCGTACCGTACTTATCTTCATTCATTAGCCCGGCACAAGGTCTATAAATATATATATATATATATATATGCACACGCAAATTCGGTCTCTGCGTGCGACGATGGCTGGCGTGTGCAGAATGCAAGCATGCTTGAGGGCGGGTGGTTGTAACACTTAAAAACCCCCAAATTACCACCTATCCATTCATTTCGCTACTTGTCTCCCGGGTTCCTGCTGAACCTAACCCAAAACTGTGTTTTCTGGGGAAAAGGGATGAGGAAAAAGGAAACGGAGTTGAGGAGGAGCACCGGTCGCGCTGCCTGACGCAAGAATAAAGCGGCTGCACGCTGGAAGAACCACCCCAGCGCGATGCTCAGCCCGTGTCCCGCAGCTCTGCACCTGCTTGCGCTGACAGATAAATGGGATTACGACGAGGAGAGCGGGATTCATGGAAACTTGCCTGGATTTGGCTGATCGGTGTGGAAAAGTTTCGCTGCTACAGCAAACTCCATCGTGGCGGGGGGAGAGAGCATCTGTAATATTTTTTACGCTGGCAAAACCCCTGCTTTGACACATTCATGCCTGCGTGTCTGTGCTGTTGCCAGTCCTGCTTATTCGCAAGCTGGTAGGAGCTATTAAGCTATCCTAGCAGAAGTCTGACACCAGGAGAGTTTTGTGTGAATAGCATATCCCTGCAAATCTGCAGGATAGAGAACATCTAAAAATCAGGTTAAGGGATAAATACTGACAAGCCCTGACTGGAGCAAGAGAGAGTTCATTCAAACGCCTGCACAAACCGGAGAATTGCTACAGTTTTCCCCCACAACGATGCTGAACCAGGTCAGCAACGATTGAGCCACAAGGAAAACCAGAAGAAGACTAGAGAGATGTTAGGATGAAGGTTGGACTTGATGATCCTGGTGGTTCTTTCCAACTATAATGATTCTACAATTCTAAGGAGGTGGTGATGCCCAAGCTGAAGGATTCACATGCACCTTGCCATGGTTTGAGACATTTCAAGCTGCACCTGGAGCATGGGGGGCTTCCCTCTGAATTCCCTTGAACCATTCCAGGTGAGGCTGGATGGAGCTCTGAGCAACTTGATCTAGTTGAAGATTTCCCTGCTCGCTGCAGGGACCAGATGACCTTTAAAGGTCCTTTCCAACCCAAACCATTCCACGATTCTATGAATTCCGGGGGAAAGCTGGCAGGGGAGGGCTTGCAGGAAGCCTCCTTTGAGGAGTCCTTAGTGCTAACATGATGCCAGGGAGCATATGCAAGGAAGGGAAGCGTTACAGTGCTCTGCTTCTGATCATCAGTGTTTTTGAAGGGTTTTCTTGGCCTTGGTCGCCAGCAAATTTGGCAAGAGGTTTCCCAAGCACTGAGCTGGCAGTTGTTGCAAGGAAGGTGGCTTTATCCAAGACACAAAAATCCAGGGAGATGGCTTTGAAGTAAAGCCGACGGGGGGTGGAGAAGCACGGAAGGAAACATCCTCGTGGGCACAGCAGCTGCTTTGGAGGCAGCAGGGAAAATTTGTGGAGCGGAGGGTGAGCTTGGAACAGAGTTTTTCCCAGGCTACAGGATCGCAGCCTGGAAGGAGGAGAATTGAGGAGAGCAGGCTCCATCTTTTCCCTCTGATTGCTTAAAGAAAGGTCTGACCCCTTTCTCTATCAGTTCTTCTCCTCCCAGGAGGACAGTGAAGGAGCAGGAGATGCTTGTAGCCTGTAGCCTCACTGGTGGGATGGGAAATTGCTCTGCTCCTGCTGGGATCCGCAGCCCAGGTCGCTAAGAGGAGTGATGGATGAAAGGGAGGGAGAGGAGAAGGAAGCTGTGTCTTAAGGCTCTGCAGCAGCAAATGGCCTTGGCGATTAAAACTGAGTGGGCAGTTGTGTATCACTCTGGATTTTCTGCCTGTTTCATCACTAGCAGTGACTCAGGAATATTCTTCATCGCCCTCAAGCGAGGATATGATCATTTTCTGCCACTTGAGATGAAGCTAATTTTACAGCAGCTTAGAGAGAGCGATGTCATGTGCTGATTTCTGTCCTGCCTGCATCACACACCAGTGCAGCACGGCAAGGCTATAGGTGCTGACTGCTCAAAGTTATACCACCCGATACCAGGAGAGGAACACCGTGGGCCAAGGGAGGGTTATTTGGAGCTTGCAAGGGTCCCTGAAGGCTGAGAGGAGCAAAGCAGTAGAGGATCAGGACTTCCCAGCAAGGAGAAAAGGGAACAGCATTCCCTCGCCAGTCAGGTTTGTTAGGAGGAGAAGCATCCAGACTGCCTGAAGATTTTGAATATGTTCCTAATAGGACAAGCGCACCAAGGAAGATGGATGGGCTCAAAAGACAGATGTCTCAACTCCAACCCAGTCCCACAGAGATCGAATTTACCAACCCCAAAGCCTGACATTGAGGAACCCATGGTCCAAAGTGAAAAGCATTAGTAGTGCCAGGGCCAAATCGTTCCCTTGGTGCACGGAAGCCCAGGTCTGGCTGGACTCCCCATCTCATCCTACCCGCCCTTCCCACGGGACTGGGATGAGATGGCAGAGGAACCGGTGCCACCACTGGCACTACAGCTGGACAGCCCGGGATCCTGGCTGGGAACCTACCAGGCCTACAGCCACATTCTGCTGGGTTTTCTTGCTCACTGATCAGGCTATTTATTTCTTTTCGAGATGAAAAAGCTGCCTTCGCACCAGGCCCTGGCAATGCCTCGCTGGGCTCCCTGCACGAAGCCACAGTCTCCCGGCCACCGGCCGGCATGCGATTCCTTGACAGCCCTGGCTTCGGGAGCTAACTGGCAGTGGTAGCTGCATTTGCAGGGGAAACAGAGCGGTACTGCCAGCTTCTTGTGACAAAAGGAGTGTTTTATAACAGGCGCGGTGACAGCTGTCCGAATGCCACATTTATTTACAAAACGTTAGTTAAATTACTGACAGTTGGCGCTGCGAAGGGAAGCTGAGAGGAAGAGCTGACATCTCCCCACCGCACTCATTCGGCAGCCCCGTGGTGCCGCTCTGCACGCCGCAGGGTCCCAGCCTCCCTTTCCACCATGGGCTGCAAACCTCTTGAGCTCAGGACATCACTCTGCACCTTCCCTTCCCACTGAGCCTGCGAGGGGTTCAGGCTTTGACTCCCACCAACGCTGGAGGCTTGGGCCCAGCAGGGTGGGTGAAGTTTCTCCTATGCAATGCGTTGCCATCAAGCCTCTAGTCTTTTCTAGAAGGACCAAGGGGATATTTATCACCCTGTGATCTCTTTAGATGTTGGCTGGCTGTTGAGACTCCCTAGAGTGGTGTCACTTGAATGGTCACCAAGTAGAATTCTGAATGGCCAAAAGTGTCTGGCATGCTGGTTTCAGACTCAGAGGTGTCTGAGGTGAAGGGCCCCAGTTCTCTCAGAATTACAGAATGGTGGGGGTTGGAAGGGACCTCTAGAGATCATCTAGTCCAACCCCGCTGCCAAAGCAGGTTCATCTCGGCAAGTCACACAGAAATGCATCCAGATGGGTCTTGAAAGTCTCCAGAGAAGGAGACTCCATAATCTCCCTGGGCAGCCTGTTCCAGGGCTCTGTCACCCTCACAGCAAAGAAGTTTCTCCTCTTGTTGAGGTAGAACTTTCTCTGTTCCAGTTTGTGCCCATTTTCCCTTGTCCTATCACTGGGGACCATTGAAAAGAGACTGATCGCTCCATCTTCCTGACACTTGCTAAACAACCTCAACAGTCTGCATGCTGCTGGCTTTAAACCAGCTGCTGTCCTCTATGATCCAAGGACAACCAGAGAAATTTAGGAGACCTAGCTGACATGCACCAGTGAGGTCATCTTCATCAACCAACCACCTCCATGACAAAGCACTAACAACCCAGTTTGAGATTTTAACCATCTGACCACGTCCTGCCTTGCCATGGAACACAAGCATCTAGTGAGGGGAGAAGCTTTCTTTAATTTCCTGAGTACACAAGTCAAGGCTATCAGTTCCTTTTTGCTCCTCATGTTTGCAGAGAGCTACATCACACCACTTCAAACCCACCCCAAACCGCTCGCCCCCAGCGCTGCCACGCTTTGCCCTGGCTCTCACGCTGCGCAAGTTTGCTGAGCAAACAGGGGCATGATGTGTGTTGGCCAGCCTGAAATGTGGCCTTGGAGAACATCAACTCAACATCAGCTTGGTCCGATTCAAAGCAGAACAGCTCCTCCAGCTAGAAGAAAGCGATGGGAAGGATGAAGGACGACAGGAAAATGGACTCCAAACTGTAAGTGGTTCAGAGGTGAGAAGGGAAAGGCTTTTTTTAGCTGAAGGGAAACTCCATGAATCTAGAAATCCTCCCCTTCTGAGGCTGAATGAAATCAAACTCACATGGTTTCCTATAAGACACTTTAAACCACAAAATCTCGCTTCAGCCTAATCAGAACATTTCCTGTAAAATTTAACAAGATGCTTCCACAAACTCATAAACACAGATTAAAAGAAAGAAATACTAGTTTTCCAACCAACCCCAAATCTACCATTTTCCCAATGAGGAAATTCAAAACTAAATATTTTCCAGTCAAGGTATGCATGAAAGAAGTGGATTTTTCAGTTAAAAGACCAGCTTCAGAAATTAAAATTTCTATTTTCTTACATAACAAACTGCGAAAGTCAGAATTTGTAAAGTAAAAGATGAGAGGCAGGTGCTTGCCCAGCTCCCACTGAATCTCAGTGCAAGATAAGCACCAAACCTTGAGAGACTTGAAAAATACTTGCTCAAGTTCTCACCTATGTTGCTCTTCCTTTGAGCTCCTCAAGAGCTTCGGTACTTGACTGTAAGAGAGGAACAGGGATGCAAAACAATAAAGATTGTTCTGGAATAAAGCCCTATGCCTCTAATTTACTCCGTTTGGAGGATTTAAGGGTAAGAACCCAAGTAAGCCTTCAAATATTAGTGCTCTGCCTATTGTAGGTCCAAACCATCCTGAGATTTTGAAGCTCTGAACCTAGACCTGCCTTGAACTTGATTTTTCTTGGCAGTTCTCTACCATGCTTCTTATTAGAGATGTGTAACAAACGTTAAGTCTGAAAGACACACCAGTTTTGCTGAAGAGAGGATATGAAACCAGGAAAATAATGATCCTGCCATTTAAAAAAAAAAAAAAAAGGAAAAATCAGACTAAAAAATCCAAAGTCATGACTGTTTGGATCCTGTCCGGGGCTCTGCATGTGTCTGATAAAACAGACGCAGGTGTCAGAGCCATTTATGGTTGCAGGCACAGAGCCGGTCAAAATCTCCCATCTCTGGGAAAAAAAAAAAAAAAACCACACCAACCTGTGATATTTCACCAGCTGCTCATGTTGGAAGGTGGTTTTATTCCTTATTTACTCTGTCCTCATTGACATGCAGAGCTGGGCTCTCACGTCTCCTGTTTGACCCTTGGTGTCCTTTCCTACTCGGCACTCTCCCCAAAGGTGTCCCCACCTTCAGACCAGGCTCAGCTCTCCAGACCTTGTCTCCGTCTCACTGACACTGGCTCTTCCAGGGGACAATCCAGCTGCAAAGTCGACTTTGCCTTCAGCCTTTCCATACCCATCCATCTGCTCTTCTGCCTCCTTGCTTTGCATATAAACTAATAAATACTTCCCAGCATGACTGCTGGTGGCAAGAGCCAACACCACTCACCGCCAGCTGAAGAAGCCTTATTTAAAGCAAGATTTTTAATATACTAATGATTAAGACGCGCTTGGCATTTCAGCAGACACTGCAGCATCCAGACAGCTAAGCCCAAGTCTCAGACTTGGCTCCTTCACAGCCTTGCACCTCTGAAAGTCAAACCTAAGGAGAGCAGAAGGTATTTCCCATTTGCTTTGCAAAGGTGCCGCATGCAACAAGGAGCAACCTCTTTCTCCGAGGACCTCTGTGCATTGCTATTCCACCCGCAACCCCTTAACAGTTTGCATATTGTAGCAAGACGAAAAGGCTGTCTTCCAACCTGATCCACAGTCCATTACAGTTAGGATAAAGACTTGTGATGACGTTAATGAGCACTGGATCAGCCCCTTTGTCAGCATAAATCTCTCTGCTGCATTGGTGGGATTGCATTTTCCCATTTGCTTGTCTGTTTGGCTCTGTATTCTCATTACAATTTCTATTAGCCCCTTCTCCCACTTACACGGTCGTAGATTAGTTCCTTCCTGATTTTCCCCCTTTCTCCTGATGGAAAATAAGGGCGTCTGAGCTCAAACTGTCAGGTTTAGGCAGATCTGGGAGGAGGAAAGAACAACTCTGCCAGACCAAGAAGGGGCTTTTTCCAACAGCATGAGATGGAGTAGCTCCAGTAAAGCCAGGAGAAGAGACAACGACTTGGGCATGCTGAAGAAGAGCCACATCCTCAACCCACCTCCCGTTAACCCACGCAGACACCTGCCAGTTCGCACTCTGTGATCCCAAGCCATGGTGTGCTCATTGCCCAAAGGACTCTGCTGAGGCGAAGCAAGGCAGCACAGGGACAGAGCATCAGGATGGTCAAGAGCTAGAGACGAGGCCACTTGCCATTCCTTAGACTATTACCCACAAGCGTTTAAGTCCAAGGCTTGGGTTAGCTCCTGGTCATGATGAAAGGAGCTCCTTCAGCAGAGTTTGGGGCTGTGAGTAGACCCACAGTTGGGGGTAACACTACTTTCGCTGGCCACAATCCATGATTGTGCTTCATCTCCTATCTAATGACCATCCACCCACCAAGCAGCTCTGTAGTACCCCAACCAGATGCCATATATATCCGTGCAATGACAATTCCCTTGCACCTCCAACCGAAAAATGCTCACAGCAGCCTCTTCAAACTCCAAGCAAGGGCAGGACGCTGGGGGACATCTGTGGTGCCCTCCAATAGGACACTCTAAGCATTTTCCTTACGGAGGGATGCATCCTTCCATAAAAAGACTGCAACCCAAGCAGATGACTCACAGAGCCAGAGAAAGGAAGTGTTGTGATTGCTGCACATGAATACACACATTTATAGGACCTAGGAGGGCACCTAATGTCACATGAGGAGTTGAAAACAGAGCTAAGAACTGGACCTACATTTCATAACTCTGGCTTAATGAAAAGAAATACCACCCCAGCAACTGGCCAGCTCTGTCACCTGCAAGGCTGCTGCGACCTCCTTTCCTCCTCACCTTTCTTCCTCCCCATCAGCCCTTCCCATCCCAGAGGAGCAGGGTACAAGTCTGTTTGACTTAAATCTTTCCGGAGCTGGTAGACAGGAGATGTTTAACCTCATGACGGAGATGACAGCTCCAAAAAGCACATTTGTCCCCCAGAAGACCCCAATTCAGACAGTGTACTAGAGGCAGCAGCTCTACCAGGAGAGCTATAAAGGGAAACCCTCCTCTGGCACAGCAATCAAGAGCTTGTCTCATCTCAGATGGAAATTGCGCTCAGGGAAAAAAAAAAAAAATAATCCATGCATATGACAATTTTTTTCCCCACTTTAAGCTGATTCCATCTCCGAGATGGGAGAGAGGTGGCGAAGATTTGCTGACATGTCACTTTAGCAATAAACTCCTCTTTCAAAAACATGCCGTCGCAAGCAATCAACTCGCGAGTTACAAACAGCCGCGAGCATCGCACGTGGGCACCGCTCGGGACTTCCGCAGCCCCTCTGATGGAAGATCTCCAGGGACATGGAAAGTAAACCCTGGCCAGAAAGGAGGACCCGGCAACGACGGGAGGAGGAGAGAGGCAGGGGTGAAGTGGCACAGTGCACTGATGGGAGCAGAAACTCAAGTCCTAACCCTCAGTGCTGCTCATGTTTGCACCAGTTTCCCAGGTAAGGGTGTAGATGCAAGAGAACATGCTCTCCTCCTCCTTCACTTTAATACCAGAGGGGTCACCACAGCCCTGGAGTCATGCCTTAACCCTCAGGAACAAAAAATGAGAGAGGTTTGAAGAAGGTGAGCGTGCTGGATACTGAAGGAGTCAGGAGAATAAACTTTGGTTGCTAATACACATGTAAATGGGCAGCTTAGCTCTATCCTCACCCCATGCTACAGGACCCTTGGGGCTGGTCCCACCCAAGTCCAAGTGCTCAGAAGTCCTTCACTACTTAGTAACCAAGAATAGCAAAGTAATTATACCTGGGCCTCCACAGCCTGCAAAACCAAAGCTACATCCCCATGGTCTGGGCTTGGGAAATGGGCAAGGAAGCAACCAGGAGCTTCAGTCTTGTTGTGTTAGGCTCTGAAATAAATAATTGTAGTAGGACAAAAAAAAAAAAAAATCAGGCACTGGGCTTGGAGACGATCAGCATGGGTTGAATATTTCTGGGGAGCAGCGTGCCACAGGCCTGAGCCCTGGGGAGACAGATGCACATTACCCAGTAAGGAGGAGTTGGGTGATTGTGCAAGGATGGGAGGAGCTGGCTGGGAGCTGGCTGGGCAGGACAGGAGACGGGAGAGCTGTGACGAGCAGCACATAACTCAGTGTCCTCGGGAGTGTGGGAAAGGGCTGGAAAACCAAAGCAGGGAGTGGGAGCCTGGAGCAAAACTGACATGGAGCTGGGCAGCTACCAAACAAGCTTTAGCAATCACGGCTGGACCCTTTCGTGAACACTCTCTACCCTGTCTTGCTTTCCTTATTTGCACCAGAGCCCAGCAGCGGGTGCCTGTCACTGCCCTGTAAGCCCTCCATCACTCAGCCACGGGGATGGCAAATGCCATTTTCCTGAGGACACAGAGCCTGGAGCTGGTTCCTCTACCCCCTTGGCAGGCTTCTGTGCTCATCGACTGCAAACCACAAAGGCAGCTGCCCAAAACCTCAGTGGAGAATCCCCATTGCTTGAGCCCTGACAGGGGCAGCCCTGCTCTCCATCACACCACCATGCTGTTCTCCATCAGACACCAGCCCCGTTTTCCACGTGACACAATAACACCACGAAAAGGCAAAATTCCTGTGGATAAAGGGGGAAAGATGGGGCAGCAGAGTCACAGAAAACAGACCCGTTTCTGAGAAAGATTCTTTTCAGCTTAGCAAACAAGCACTTTGTTTGCACCCGTCAAACAAACACGCTTGATTTTGTTTTGTTTCACAGCCAAGTTATCATTTCTCCAAAATTATTTCAAGAGCACAACAGGAGCCAAATAAATTTGCAAAACAGGCTTAGGTAAACCATGGCAGGTCTCAGCGGCAAAGAGCACAGCACTTTCCAAACCCCAAGTGGAAACCATGGGAAACATCAGGGTTAAAAAATAAAGCTCTGACTCACGTTAAACTCAGATTTGACTTTTAGCATTAGAATCAAAGGGGGGGGGACAAATGAAGGCATCGCATCACTCTGCCAAGAAAACCAGAGGAGATGTACAGAGGAGCCTATGAAGGGAGCAGCCCTCATTCCACCGCCAGATCTGCTCCCACCTGCCTGGGGTGCCAGAGAATTCAGAGGGGAATTGACAAATTTGGGGGAGATACCACGCAAGAGCCTGTGCATGCTGATGGGATCGTCAGAGCCTCGCCGTGGAAAGCGCTGACTGATGCCAATTAAAGCGAAATCATAATCAAGCCATTTGTTTTGGTGCTGAGAGAGCTGCTCCAAAGGTCTCAGCAATGCCTGGAATCAGTTCAAGCACTGGATGAAAGTTCAGGAGAGATCTCCAGTATGAACCACACGCTACTGGTGAGGGCAGGTGCCATCCGGACCTGGTGGGAAGGGATGCAGACTGGCCTCATCCTCATGATGTGGCCTTCTGAGATCCAGCAAGAAGCCAGCTCTGACCTTCACACACAGGTGAGCCCTCGGCGGGACCCCAAGAGCAGGAGCAGCCCCAGCTCAGGACCAAAGCGTGCACCAGTAACAATGCCAAGCTGTTGGACCCAACACCCACAAACCCTTTTCCTCTTCCTGCAGGTTTCGCTGCATCCAGATGTAGATCCTGCCCCTCCTATCCCAAATAACAGAACTACCCCAAGTTCTAAACCTAGATTTAAATCTAATATCGTGAACTAAATTGCTGGTACTGAAGCAAGACGCATGACTACACCCTCCAGCAGACATCACGAGATCGAAGGAAACATCTGAATGCCGTTGGCGACTCTGGTCCTAAACTGACTCCTAACGACAGATTTACAGCAGCCGGGCTTGCACAGAGCAAAGCCTGCACCCTTCACATCTGGAGAATCTCCTCACTGCCCTCTCCAAGCAGGCAGCTTCTTCCTCCAGCCCTGAGTTAGCTCTGCTCATAGGGGTGGCAAGGACGGAGCTGAAAAGAGTCTCCTCAGCAGGGCACCGCTGCTCTGGGTCCTCAGCACTCTGCCACCCCAGATAAAATAACCCACTCCCAACAGCCAAGCCCTCTCCTTTGGCAGGGACAGGACTTTCCAAGTGCTTCTGAGATGCGGCAACTTCTACTGCTAAGTTGTCAGCTTGCTCTCCCTTTTGCTGGCTGTGAAAAAACCAGGAAGGGACCTCTAGAAACATCTCTTTCCTTCCAAATCCTTGGCTGCGGCTCACCGTCCTCCCACCTTGCATGGAAATGAGCAGGAAAAGAGGAGATTATATTTTTTTCCTTCTCATGCACCCTTCCCCGACTGCCATCCTTGCAGGGCTGGGGCGAGGGCAGAGCTGCTGCCATCGTGCTGGGCAGGAGGTAGCCAGGAGCAACAGCATTGCAATTCTGAACAAGTTAACTCCTCCAAAACAGATCGATGGTTACGCCAGGCTGGGAGGGGAGCGGGCAGGAAGATTCACGCTTCCTTGATTTCCTCATCTGGAAGCGTGTGGTTTTCACGTGCACTTCTCCTCCCGGCTCCTGCCACAGAGCTGCAGGGACTGGGACCTACTGGAGGTTGCAGCAATGTACCCGCTACCTGCCGGACTAACCACTCCCACCTCAAACCAGAAGGAAAACACCCCAAAACACTAGTGCAAAACACAATCTTCCACACCTCCAGCTCCCAAACCAGAGCACTGAGATGGCAGCAGCAACAGAGCCATTAATTTCCAAGAGCAATGCCCACTGTAGGGGCAGGACAGTGGGAATATTATCAGCACATCAGGAATATTGTCGGCACAGTTGGCACATCCCAAAGTCCACGTGCCCATCTCCTGGGCGTACTTGTATGGACCAGATGGCTGCATAGGGACACAGACATCCCTTGCCACCAGACCGGCTCCCCAGCTGAACTGGGATGAGCATACAGCACCTCTGGGCTGAGGACAAGCCACTGTCCTCCCTCTTAGGGCTACCTCCCAGAAGCAGGACGTGTCCCCCTTCCCACCAGGCCTCATGGGCAGAAGGAAAACATCCCTCCTGCTGACTCACCCCAGCTTTCCTTTGTTCTCCACCAAACACCGGGTGCCGGGGCAGAGCATTGGCACGATCTGTGCTGGAAACCCTCTGCAAACCTTCACAGAATCCTGAGCTATTTCCCTCCTTCCAGTAAGTTTGCACAGCACCCGTGTCCACACCACCCTGCTGCTGCCACCCTCCTGCTGCCCAGACCCCCAGTAACACAAACCCCTCCCTCTTTGATACCCCCAAGGCAAGATCTGTAGGATTTTTGATGCTTGGGAGAACACAGAAACTGAAGAGACAAAAGGAGCTACTTTTTTTTTTTCTCTCCAAGCTTAGTGGGACAAATTCCCAAGCAAGATAACCCAACCTCCACCCTTGGCCACCCATTTCCAAGCCTCTTCACCCAGTCGTTCTGTGACGCAAGACAAATCTGGAGGAATGACCACAACACAGCTCCCTCCCTCCCTCCTGGAATTGTGCAAGGGCTGGAGGGGACCAGACGCTTGGCTGCAAACAGCTGAGTTGCAGGAAATACATCGGAAGGGGATTCGGGACCAAACCAAAGGTTCAAGTCCTCCCACCTCTTGAAAAGAGACCGGGCTGAAATTCCTCCTTAGGTTTTTTTCACCCGGGCTTGGCCCTGCTCCACTCCCTGGCATAAAGCAGGAGTGCGGCTTTCACCGCACACGCCCAGCTGGCCCCGCAGATGTTCGTGTCACCTATCGCAACGTGTGCCGGCGAAGGAAAGTCACTCCCGAGCACGCCCAAGTTGCAAGTGTCGCTTCCCAGCGCTGCCATTAAACCCGGCTCTTTTGTTTTAATGTCCCCATCAAACATCCTCTGGGATGACTGCGCCCATCTGCTGCTGCGAGGATGGGGATCAGGGCATCAGATGTCCCAGAAGTTATGCTGATCAAAATGCTGGTTTCCTCAGCAGCCCTGCAGCCGACAGGACCCTGGGTGCAATGCCCAGCCCCACGTTTCCCCCCAGCCCCAAAGAGTTAATGGTGGCAGGGAGCAGCAACCCATCTCCGGAGCAAGAGGGATTTTACGGAGGGCAGCATCCGCTTGCCCCATCCTGCATCCCCCTCGTCCCAGCAGGTCTGGGCATGGGGAAAAGGCAGAAATTCCCACTGGAGGGTCAACAACTCCCCCTTGCCACAAGCTGGGGTGGTTTGACACACATGAGGACACCCTCGGCACCGCGCCCCAGGAGCAGAGCGATATTTACTCCCACCAAACACAGCCAAAGTGCCCGAGCCACGACCACCAACCGCAGGAGCCTCGCGTCGCTGTAGGGCAGGGGGCCAAAAGCGAATCGCGCTCCCCTTTTTCCACCCCCCAGTAACTTTCCCAGAGACCACTAGAGAGGCTGAGCCAAAGCCCGGTCCCCTGGCACTCAAATCTCCCTCTTGCCAGCCAATGGACATGATGCATCCTCTGTGGGGAAACTGAGGCACGTCTCCAAAGGCACCGTCCGCCCTCCCCGTGCAGTGGGACCCCCCCAGAAGGCAGAGAGGCAGCTGGTCCTACCTGAGCGTGGCACTCTCCCCTTGCCGCACAGTCACGTTGTCCAT
>JAVSBS010013180.1:0-29889 GCA_033124195.1 Coracias cyanogaster | reverse complement strand
ATAGCTTAATATAACTTCAAGAGGCTTTTGTTTGGGTTAACTCTTTGGGCTCTCTGCTCCGTACTCAGAAATGGATCAGGAGCTCAAAACGAACAAGAGTGTAAGTTATTGCCTGTGTAGACATTCCCCAAGGGTTTCATGTTGATAGTCACAGAAACATGGCCCCTACACACAAGAAGGTGCTGTGTGCATTCACTCCTGGATTTATAATCTGTTGTAGTAACACTCACAGGTTTTGCACCAACTGTATTCAAACAGCTAAAGGACCGATAAACAAAAAATAACACTTGTGAACAAGAAGCTGTTGAGGTGGAAATATTTAGAGCCCTTTCCTACAGAGATTTACTGATATATCACGAAAAACCCCAACACACATGCCCTCGCAGTTCTTAAGGCTCCTAAACTACTTGCTCATAGGACTACTACTGCACAGAGGACTTAATGGTTTTGTCTTTACAATTCATCACAATCACATAGACCTAAATTGCTTTGTTTCGCTGTAAGGACTGGAAGTTTTCAAAAGCCCCACAGTAAAAGGAGACCACCTGAGCAACCGTGTGCAAATATTGTGCCTTTCTGAATGCAGCAATGAAACAGAATCGTTCACTAGGTGGTGGTCATGAACCACCAGAGAAGATTATGAGCTCCAAAGCACAGTGCAGAGGAAAAAAAAGTATTTAAGGTAATAACATTTAGCTGGTATAGGTAGAGCTTTATTTCAGAACTTATTGTGCACACTGGTGAGTTTTGTCTCCCCACATGCCTATACAGACATTACCCTCATTAGTGCCCATTTGTCTTCCATGCAGGAGGGAGGGTGGCTCAGAGCTGCAGGGCTCAGCCAGGAGCTCTTGGGGCTCTTCAGCTGAGGAGGATCTCCAGGAGCAAACCCAGACATGGTCCACAGCTGTTATCTGGAAGAAGGGGAGGCATATGCTTTGTGCATCATCATTAAGATGGCAGCTTGAAGTTCCTCTCCAAGAATCACAGTAGTGCTGAGAGTTGGGGGTGAGTAGTAGAAGGCAAGATCTTCTCCTTCCTTAACAGCCATATGTCTACTGGACATGATGATGAAAGAAATGCTGGCATGGTGCCTGCAGCTGTAAAGGGGTTACTCAGGGTGAAAACCCTCCATCTCCCTCAACCATACATAAGCTGCAGGTTACTGTTTTCCTAAAGTCTCTGGTTTAGGAGGGAATAGTGTCAGATTTTCACTGGATCCCTCAGTCTTTCATTCAGACAAGCAAACTATTGTCAAGTAGACAATTATTTTTCCACTATTAGCTGTTTCACATTGGAGCTATTTTTTAAGATTACTACTGTAAAAACCTTACATTTTTCAAAGAAAAAAAAAATTCTAGACCATACTTGACAGCAAGCCATTAAAACCCCCTCTTTTGTCTTCCTATTTCCAGAAGAAGTGTTTTTTTAAAAAAATACTTCTCCCTAACTCCTTTGGGAAATCAATCCAAGATGAAAAAAAATAAGGTAGGGATGGGAGCAATGCAGTGAGACTGCAGCACGAAGTTAAATGGCAAAAGCAATGTTTGGTCTGATTTACATTTCAGACCTCACATCAGAGACTACAATAAAGCTGAAGGTCAAGAGCTGATAAGCACTGTTGAAGCACAACCAGTACCCCATCTACCCCATCCATGACACACCAGTGGGGTTAGAACTGCAAAGTGATGTAGCAGCTGTGCCATCCATCCCTGTACCAGCTGGTCTGCTTTGGTAATTCCAGTGATAGAGACAAACTACACCAGAATGGGAGACTCAGGTACTACACGCACAACAGCATGTTTCAGCCTACTCTTTATTTTCTTTTCTGCCCTTTACATAATTGATATATTGACTTTCAACCTTATTGACTGAGCCCCCCTCTGCAGAAACTTTCTCCTCCTAGCTATCTGCCCACTGAAGCCAGCTGAGAAGATGGCAGTCATCCGGATGTCTCAAAGCCCAGCAAGTATTTTCAGCAAGAATTTTCAGCAAGATAGTTTTTCATACACTCCTAGCCTGTCTTCTGATGAAGGAAAATTCTGAAGTGGAGCCTGTTCAACAGCAGGAATGGTGAGGGGAGTAATAGGGTAGGGCAGTGCTAACTGTGGTGCTTAGTGACTGTGACACTGTCTGACAGTGACTGATTAAGAGGCTGAGACTCTGTCTGTGGCACTGGACTGTTAAGAATAAAACAGATTTTCACTTCTTATTCCTACACATCCATCACTAGCAGACAAGCATTAGCTTTCATGGTAAAGACTGCAGTTTCTTTTGTGAGAGGGAGATACAAATAAGATGTAAATGCAGCTTCTGTGATTTCAAAAGCATTTTAATTCCTCAATATTTTTTGAAAGGATATTTAAAAGAAGAAACAAAATTCTTTGGTAACACAGCTGTGTTCCAGCACGTTCAGCATCTCAGCTATCAAAGACTTTCTTGTTTGCCTGAGAACCTGGCTAGAGATTTCAAAGTGAACGGCTGCCTGCTGCTCTGTTCCCTTGAGGATGCAGCAGTAGGTCCCCAGTGCAGGACAGCTGTCAGCACCCACTAAGACACCAGAGTCTTGCCTGTGTCTTCTGAGTTAAGAATACTCTGAAATCCTGCCTTGAACAGAGGACATATGTGGATGCATCTCTACGGGATCAGCTGGTGCATTACAGGGTGCTATACTGTCACATACATACATCTCCAACTACTTTGGCTTCAGAATTGACCATGTTGGTAGCTGTGTGATTCAGGGCCTGGCTAATATAAGTGAGAAAGGTCCATGAATTAGACATTACCAGTTAAAAAAAAAAAAAAAAGATAGAAGGATGTTCTCCTTCAGCTCCCCTCTTTTTACTTTGGCTTTTGCCTTTGGCCTTAGGGGACCCTCAGGCTGGCAATTCTCCCTTGACACTACTGTGGCCATGGGCTGTTGTGGGAAGATGCCCAAGAACTTAATCAAGATAGCAAGCTGCAACACTGAATCAATAGCAACAAGCCAAACCAAGCTTCTAGAATATAAGGATTATCTTTAGGAATAATGACAATGCCACAAATCTCTGAAGCAGTAATTGTTCTCAACAGACACTCAGGAAGACAATATTATGAAGTCATTTAATACTGCAATTTAAAAGTGCCACTAAATAGAGACAGTTAGTCTGAAAGTACAAAGACCAACTCAGCTAAATGTTTAAAGAAGCAAATAGCCATCAGCTGAGCCATATACTGTCTAGACTGGCTCAGACTTAAGTGATTTGCTGAACCAAATCCCTCAGTACTGTTGGCATTGCCATGTAGGAACCATATTACAGTTTCTAGCACTAATGTCTCTTACTCAGATCATAAAATGACTTGGATTTTTGCAAATTAGTTTCACATTTCCCTCAGCTGCGTTTGGCTCCAATCTCCTTTGATCTCTCTCTTTCTCCCTATATCCCAATTTTGACCTATCTTAGGAAAAAAATATACATTATGGTCAAATTAATGAATATTCAAACATTTGCTACTTTGAGATATGTGGCTTATTTGCCTTTCCAAAAATAGCAACAAAACTTCAACACAAATTTCAGGAGAATTTAATCCATCAATCTAGGACATTTCAATTGTTTGAAACATGACACTTCCAAATACCATCACCCTCCTCAAAGCACAGCATCTGAGTAAGACGATGGCTACCAAAATAAGCTATTTGAGACTACAAATAACAGCAACATCACTTGCTTAGCTCCCCACTTCATCCTCCTCAGTTCCTCTTTCAATCTGTCTCATCCACTGACTGTATCATACCATAACCTATACTCCAGCCGCTTCAAAAATGGATGGCCTGTCACATAATTGCATGTCATCTGATACTACAATGCTCTAAAATGCCATGGCTGTACCAAAGAGCACAAGGAACCTCACTGCAAGTGAAAAATGGAAGCTCCCAAAGGCTAAATGCTATTTCTTTCAGACCTTTATTAGCCTCAGATCAAACACTATACAAATGTTGACATCAAATAACAGTATTTGTAACATTAATTTGCCAAGTTTTACTATTGTACTAATGAGCTACCTAAATAAGTCACAGCAGCTTTGATTATTCCCAAGGCACATACATTGCTCTATTTCCCTAATACGATGAGCATAACTTCTTATATTCTTGATCAAAATAGACCTCATAAGCAAAATTAAGTCACCATTTACTGCCGTCCATTTTTCTGAGTTAAAACTAGCTTGCAGTGAGCATACCCATGGCAAAAGAACCCATAATACCTCTATGTTCATACAAGGGGAAAATACAAAGCGGATGAGAGCATAGCCAAAACTAATCCATTCAGAAAATTTAACAGCTATCCACAGAATGCTTTATTGGAGTAGTCAATCAGCGCAGACAGCTACGATGCTTTCCTCTTCAAAGAGTGCTGGCCTTTCATGTAGGCTGACAATGTGCATAAGGAAAGTATTTTTAGCAATGTGTTCAATTATTTGACATTGAGAGAACAGAGGGACATTTGGGAAAAACTTGGAGTGTTAGTACTTGTCTTGTACTGCAGACTTTCTGGGCCTAGAGAACAGCTTTCTCCTCTGATACCAGTCTGGAAGCATTCATAGACACTAAAATTATTTACATTTCTACATCATGCATTTAAAAGAAACCCCAGTACTCTCATATCCCTGTCCAATCTTTCCAGATATTGCTAAAATATTGTGTGGACATCCCTCCTTATATTTCAAGTAGATACAAGGTCAAAGATGTCGGAATGGGAAACTGGCCGGATGCTTTAGTAGGTATAAAACACAAATAGAACCAAGTTTATCTGCAAATATAACCCAGCTTCTCAAGGAATACAGAGCCAGCACAGCAGCTGCATCCTTGGAGCATTTGCAGTCTTTGGAACCTAAGATTTTGTGAGTAAAGGTGGTTTCCACAGAAAATCACTGTTCCTTGGTCCTCCCTATTGCAGGAAAAAAACCTTTGCAGCCATAGTATCCAGGCAACTTGATCTAGCGTGGGTGAGAAACTGCCTCATCCCAGCAGCCTTGTGATGTGGAATATAGAAAAGTGTGGCTGGATGGTGTCTTTCCCTTATTGTCCCTGCTGAGGACAACTATGTGTACCATGGATACTAAACCAGTGCCTTGAACCAAGCAGGCACTGCAAGTGAGATTATTACAGTCTTAAAAGGCGATGCCAGGTAGATGAAGGCAACATCTACAGTCATAAAATTATATATTCACCTTCACTACAAAAGTTTTGAGCTATTCTACCACTGCAAATCCTGAATTCTGTACTTGGCTTATTAGGAACCGAGTGTTATCTACACCATGTAAAAAAAGATCTGTGCCATTGCTTGCTACTACATGATGAAAAGCCAGAGTCCTTAAAAAAAAAAACAAACTATTCAAAGCACAACATTCTCAGCATCTAACTGACAAATAAGAGCAAACTAATCAATATGCACCACCTTTTATGAACCGTAAGTCTTAAATTATAACTGGTATTAATTGTATATAATTGAAATTACAAACTCCAAGATAAATAATCTCACTTGTAAATCTTACAAAGATTTTTTTCCTAACATTTATAAACAAGTTCTTTAATAAGCATTCACAGATTAATGCAGAGCAGTGGATGTAATTTCTTTGCAAATGAAGCTATGCCAATATCACTGTTATTTATAAATCTCTAGACTCCATTTTTTTTATCAAGTGTAACAGGTTATGAATCAAGGCTTTTTTTTATTGTTTGGTGTATAGGCATTAAGAATCAGAAACAGGCTTTATAGTCTAATTTCTGTAGATATTATGTAACAAAATTTATAAAGTTATACTTAGTAAAGCAATATTTTTAACAGCTCTAACTTTTTCCCCAGAAGAACATAATTTGAATTTAGATCAAGACACATCATTACAGCTTTCCTCAAACTGTTGGATTAAATTTCGTGATTGCTCTGTATGCACATTTGCCTGAGAGAACCAAAATGTGGAAATTAAAAATGTAGGAAGAGAGGAGCTTATGCATTCCATTGACCTTTAACTTAGTTAAGCATTGAATTGTAATATGTGCATGATACACACTTTAATTAAAGTGTAAATCAGAACTCTGATTTTCTCAGATATGAGCCATGTATCACTGAAACTTCATTCTAAAACCTTTCTGCCAGCAGGCTCCTTTATGGTGAAAGCACTGTTGCCACATGACACACTGCAAGACACAGAGTTAAAAAGCACATAAGTTAAAGGGGAGAACTTCTGGCCTGTTATTTTTTTTTTAATTTAAAATTTGAATATGAAGGCAATCAGAACAGAGAAGAGACAAAAAAAATTCTAGGTGGCTGTGTAAATTAAGTGACAGAGGTATAGAAGTCTGTTCTGCTTATACCTAATAATTTTATAGTATAGTTGGTCTGTACTTTCCCCCAACCATAATATGTGCTCATCTTCTTGATGTAGAGAGTTTACTCTGTTCTTACTGCTGCACTTCAGTGTATTGAGATAAAAGGTGATCTCCTGTCTTCCCTGCTGCCAGGGAAAGGCATGGGATATTCCTCCCATGGGAGGGATATTCCTCTTGCTTTCAATACCATTTAGTAAGAAGCTGTTCAGAAAAAAACCCAACCAAACCAACCCCTCAAAACACACATTCCTCCCCTGCACCAAAGCCCCAAACAAAAAACAAGCTCTCAGCACGAACTGTGGAGTACATGAGGTTCAGAAACCTGCTTATGTACATTTTCTATATAAGCAGAACAAAACAAGCACATCTTCCACAAATAAACACTCTGGAGAATGTTAAAAATAATCCCTCAGATTGGCTGCTTATTACTTTCCCTCACAGATCTTTTACAGTAAGTTGTATATTTATAGCAGCTGAAGTATATTCATCACAACCATCATTACCCTCTACAGCATTTCCAGCATGTTCCTTTTCTCTCCTACCTTTTGTTGTACTGCAAAGCTGCACAATCTAAAATATGCTAAAAATTAACAGTGAGGAGATCTCATTCTACATTTCCATTGACTTCCATTAGACAACTTGCATGAATAAATGAGCTCTGCAACACCAGATTCGATGGAAGAATTGCAACAAACAGGTTTTTGTTTGCATAGCTCTCAAGATGACATCCAGGGTTATAGACTACCCTTATAACCTTGCTGCTCCTGAAGAAAGGGTTGCATGGCTTACATAGCCCATAAGATCTGAAGTACCCCTATTTGAAAACCCTGTAACTTTCATGCCAGGAAAACAGGATCACAACAGAAATTAATCTATGGTTGGAAAATTCCTCAAATGTTGCTTAGTCCTGAAAGAAACCCTTGAGGCATGGGATTTGATATTGCCTGTGCTGCTCTTCTTGGGTGTGCTGGTAGTATCCATCATCTTTCTGCCTATTTCTGATAATGAATGTAATGTAGTGCCATGAATGTTATCTCGTTTTACATCAGCTGATGCTCCTTTTCAAAAAGAGGCCTTATCCTCTGAAGCTGAGAAACCATTCTTGCAACAATTTATCATGAATGACAAAAATCTTTAACAATGCTGTTCTCATTCTGGCCTATCTATAGTATTTAGATGTTGTTTCCACTTAGAACAATGTTATCGGAGAAATGCAGAATCGCTTGTAGTGCTGTGAAACCAAATACAGAAGCTGAGCCTCATGGCACGGGGAAGGGACAACAGTCCATAAGACAGAACTTGAGGTTTAAAAGGAAACCTACAGAAATCAGTGTCCACTAGCAGCCCTAGAGTTAAATAAAAACTAGCAATTTGCACTGCACATCATCTTTGAAAGCTATTTGTTGCCCTTTGTGCATCCTGTGATTTTTGCCTACTCAGTTCACAAAATAATATTGGCTCAGCACACACCATGTTGCTTCATCTCAACAGTCTCCTACCTTCTTTTGCAGCCAGGCCACACTGGTTACAAAAATTTATGCCCTAGCTGAAGGCATTCACCATTAGCTATACTTCTGTTGTGACATGTAAAAGCAAAAAAATTTGCTTAGCCAGGGGGAAAGGTGAAACCAGAAGGGGAACGAAAGCTGTAATGTTGCCTTCTCCCATTATTGGGAGAGTTGCATAGTCCAATTTAGCACCAATTTATGCAATGCAGTGAAATAATTAAGCAAGGTCATGGTGGGTATAACTCTGTAAAGATGGTGGATTACATCAGGAATGACTTGGGCCTGGTGTAAGTGGTATTGGCACCCTACAAGGCTGGCTAGGGTTGTAGCCAAAAAAGGTAAAGAGGTGCAGGTGTGGGATGCAGATCCTGTGAAAGTGCTGTGGTAAGAGAACTGCTAATTAATTCAATACCAAAATACTTGCATAGGTAGAAGGCTGCTTCTGTAATCCATGCAGATTGAAAGAGCTGAACTGCAACTTTGACACTGCTCTGGGGTTTGCAGTACTTTCCTGAAAGACTCCAATATTTCAATCTTAGCAAGGAGTGAGAGAACTGCAAATCAGCTCTTCTCTCAGCCATATGTGGTGGTACTCCTGTTCAACCCACACAGCAGAGTTCTGACTCCTATCCTCACTTATATTTAGAAACCATCCTGCTGCCCATTTCCCTCCTCTGTCTCATTCAGAGATCCCTCCAGATTCCCACTCTGAAGCAAGAAGAAAACATCAGTTTCCCTTCAGATATCTGTGGGGTAAAGAGTATATAATTGTCACTGGCTGATGGTAAGCCCCTAGGAAAGTAAAATAATTTGAGGAGCACTGGCATGCTTAAAACCTTGAGGAAGTTGCATTTATTTTATATAATAGGTCTTTGTTGTGTTGTCTCTGATCTCTGAAGGGCAGAATCCTCTTTTCTCTGAAAGGTTATTAACTTGAGCAGGCCAGTCCCCTCCCCTGATGCCCTGGTCCATCTTTCCTTCCCACCTAACCTCCCTCCTCTGCTGCACAGAGGTCCCATCTCCCTCCCAGCTATTGCTGCCATTTCTTTCTTTCCAGTTCCCATAATCCACTTTTGTCCTGGATAGACATAGCTGCACCCATCACCCCTTCAAGAGCTTAAACAAAACAAGAAAAGGGATTTTCCCTAAGCCAACTGTTCTTTCCCCATGTTCTTGCAGAAGTACAGGCAATGGTTTAAAATGGTTCAGCTTTAGTATAGTTGTGACTCCTCCCATTTCAAAGAGAAAGAAGGGAGGAAAGCCCAGTGCAGTAGTGGGGCACTGGGGTCCCTGCACTTCAGGGAAAGGATGCTGCAGCCTGGGATAGTCAGGAGCTCCTAACTGAAACTCACCACCCATGCCTTACAGTACCAGCAGGTTGGGCTCACAGTTACTACAGGATCAACTCGACGAGCTGAAAGCCAGAAAATGCAGAAGACTTGTGTCAGTTTTCCACTTTAATGCTTCACACAAAGATGGACTGTTGAGAATTTAATGTAAATATCAAGCACCAAAATTTTCCTCTGAGTTTTTGAAACATATCTGAGGTAAAGAATCCCTAAGGGTGTCATTTCAATTACTTTGGATATGCATTTTTATTCCTTATTACTATTAATTCCACTTCTATTCTATAGAAGACAGATAATGCAAGATTTGATTCTATTATGATAGAAGAATATTATTATATTTCACTGCATGTCTGAAATAGTGAGGCTGACGAACCTGACAGGCAATGAACACTTTTCAGTCTGAATTTTGGGGGAAAGAGAGGGAAAAAAAAAGTTAATGTCTCTTGAAAGTATTCTACATCCATAATCTAGTTGCCTAAGGTTAGATAGGCTGTATTCTGCAGGAAGGAATTAAGCCCATGTCTCCCAAACCTTGTGAGCATCTTGTAACCTATCTAGCCTGACAATCCTCTATGTAAAAAGTAAATAAACACACTTTGTGCCTTAACACTAACCATATGGCTAAGGACAGCATTTAAAGGAAATAATAATTGGAAAAAAAAAGGCAGCAATTGTGTTCTTTCCTTACTTATTCCTTGAAAGGAAAAAAGCAGCATCTCTTCCACAATCCTTTTGCCCATCTGTTTTGAAATCCCCTGTGAAAGCTGTTAATTGTTCTTGATAGCACAGGAGTTTATTTTTGGTTTCAGCTCACACTACTCCACTGATTACACAGTGACACCAGTGACTGCTCGAACTCTGTTAGTCTGGAAGCTACATCTAACTGGGAGCAGCAAACCTCGAGGCCATGGCAGTCGTCTGCATAAACATCTGAGGACAGCGTTCACCATTTCTATTTACGTTTTTACTTTATAACAAATTCTTTTTAAAAATTCAGTGTGTTTCTCACAGGAAAGACATGTTACGCCAAAACTAAAGACAGCCAACAGTGACTCCAAGAAAATATGCAAACTTTCTGCATTCCTTAGTGCCAGTGTCTGGGGAAGACATTGGGCTAAAGCCCAGGATTCAGGAGAAACTGGAGAGGTGAGGAGCAACAATCCTAGACTAGCAGAAAAGGTTTGCCTGACCCATTCCTTTTCTAGTGAGGCTCATGTCTTCCATCAGGAAACTGATGAAGGAAAAAAATAAGCATTTTTGTTCTTTGAATACATTACATTACTCTGCATGATGATATAGATATAATGATGCCAGTTACTCCATAAACTTGATGGTAAAGCCCTAATCCTGCTCCACTGACAGCTTTGGTAGGACCTAATCAACATGGTGGGAGGAAGGTTCAACAGAGAGCTCCTGCAAGGGTCTCAGTGGCTTCAGCAAGCCCAGCAGTACTCTTCAGACTCCATTTTTGCACAAGCTTACTTAGCAACATCCCAAAACACAGCTTTCATTAAATGCATCTATTTAAGTTAGAGCTTGAGCGTTTTTCAATGCTTCCGCAAATAAATAATGAGATCGGTATCCATTGTTTACCATCCTATCTCTGCCTGTTCTAAAAAGCAACATATTGCATTTACCACCATTTTCTGTCATCATTTATCATGGTGTAGTCCATTATAGTCTTTGGACAAACCTCCCTAGGTAATGAGGAGCTGCAGGATTTGGCTCACTTAAATTTAACAATAGGGACAAATTCTCTCTGATGTTAGTAACTCAACTGTTTTCCTGTTTTTAGATTTGGGTTTATTGCCTTGTATTTAAGGCTCAGTTAATTAAGTAGAATGATATTTATATTGTCTTATTTACTCTTGCCTGTTACTTAAAACCTAATAACAAACAATGACATTATTACTCAAATACTTAGGGTATCCATTATCTAAATTAAGATCCAGTACAATGACTGCTTATTCTGCCTTGATGGATAAATAAACATTCAGCAGTAAAAAAAAAAAAAAAAGCAGCAACTAAACCCTTACTCTCCTATCCTCTGTCAAGTGTCCAGGACACAAAGCATGACTTAAAGATGGGTAAAAGCAGACATTGACAAGTATGAGAAGCAAGTTAGAAAGTCAAATCCTACTAGTATAATTTTGGACATGAAGGTCTTGAAATACAAATAAGACAAGATTTTAGAGAAGAGATTAAAATCTTAATTGCACATAAGGATAAACTGGTAAAAAGAAATAAGCGTTTGGACTCAAAATGCTTTTTCAGGTTGCATGCTCTAAAGCTTGTCTGCTTTTTCCAAATATATCATTACATCTCAGGAAGCACTTCATAGTGCTTAAAATGCCAACTCTTCTTGAAGATGTCTGCTTTGTACCTTCCATCTGTTCCCAGAGATGAAGCTACTGTCCATCACTGCTTCTCATCCCTCCCACAGCAACATGGGAAAAGGTGCATTTTTGTAGATAAGAGTTTCTGAATACATTATGGCTTTTAGATGAACATTAAACTCATTTCCATACCTAAAACTAGTAGCAAAGACCACATAGCATGGGTGTTATATGCTTGCCATATGAAATTCTATTTGTAGGACCCAGCTCTCAGAGTAGGCACAAGAAAAAGTACCAGTTGTTTCAGTGCAATGTGTGTGCAGTTGAATCAGTGTAAAATCCTACAGAAAAATCTTCTACTAGAAAAAGTTAAGAGACAATGAATTGTTTGTTGTAGCAAAATTAGTTTCAGTCCTTTCCAATATAAATAATAAAAACTAAAGGAAACAGGAAATCCTAAACTAATATTTGAGAGGCTTAGGTACCATTTATTTTTATTAGAACTGAAAAAAAAACCAAACAGCAAATCAGTCTTTTGAGTTCATGCAGTGTGGGATAAGGGATGGTATATTTCTCATTTGGGAGAGGAAAAATAAGGTAGAGGGAGTTTAGCTCATTTGCCCAGTCACATTAAGTCTGCAGCAACACAGAGAATTAAACCTTGGTCTCTTCCCAAGGAGGTGCCCATAACACAGATGGTCTCCGTCCTTTGGACGGAGCATGCCCATGAAGGGCCAAAACCAAAGCAGCTCTCTTGGGTAAAGTTCCACCATGTTTTCACAGAGGGCAGTAGGGAGGAGAGGCCTTTCAGCCAATGAGGCATTGTTTACACTCAAACCATTTTGCACCATTCCACCACAGTAAGGTGGCCCTATGGTGAATACAGGTACAATTTATATCCACTGAAATTCCTTTATATACTGCTAAGGTATGGTGGCCTCAGCATTAATGAGAACGAGGCCCAAGAACTCAGTTGCCATGTTTTGGACTGGTCTCCATCTCAGCAGCATACAGGCAGTGCCACCATCCAAACTTAAGAGGACAAGGTCCCAGACAAATGCAGTGACACCAGCCTTCCCATGAAAGATCCCAATCTTTCTGCCAGGCACAGATGGGAAAGATGCCGTCTCCTGGCCACGACTGCCACCTGGGGCAACACAGTCTTTAGCAGCCCACTCACACCGTGCACTCATCTGACAAACGCCAGCCATGCTTGCGTACTCAGGAATGCCAGCAAGAAGTCCACCCACTCTTCTGGCTCCTTTCTTCAACATTATGTCAGTCTGTTATAAGCCAGTGAAGCCAGCTAGCTCCCCTATCAAAGCCCTGCACTCATATAGTCAAAAATATTCCTTCCTTCTGTTCCTGCCAGCTTTCAGCATGGGGGAGTTTTGCTTTGCTCCGTTTTTTAAGCCAGCCACACACCATACGGTGATGACTTCATGCAAGTCTGTAGACTCACCGTGCCAAGAACCCAGAACTAAACTGATCCACCAAACTGTGGTAAACCTCATCACTTACAGTTTGCAGGATTTAACTCCTGGCAGTGATGTTCTGAAATGGTGCTTTCCAACTCTTCACAGTGGAAAGCCTCCAGAAGCAGATCTGTCCCAGTGTTCACTCTCCAATGTGTATGCCATCACACAAGGAGCTGGTGCTCACTGTGTGGTGAACAGCTCATCCCTTCTGCCCATGACTTGACTGATATGCATTTCTCCTGCCCATGCCTGAGGTAATGTGAGCACGGCAGAGTGAATGAAAATGCCTGGAGGTGTGCTACTTCCCTGCCTGGTACTAATTAAAAGTAGGTTATGAACCATCCAGTTTATTGGTTTAGGGTCCTTAAGATTTTACACTGTTAAGGCTAGTTTTAAGTATTTATTTTGCCTGCTAGCTGATCATTAGCCGACAGCATGGCTGGGATAACTACAACTAGTACAGTCATTGCTTTTACCAATTGCACTTAAAAGAAACTCATTTTTCCTCCTATTTGTTTTCCTTTTTATGTGGTTCTTTCATTTATTCCTTTATGATGCTCCTCTCTGGCAAACTGATTATGTTCAGGTAAACCATCCTAGGGAGCAATTTTGCTGTTTCTGCCATTCTTTTATGCACACTAGGAAAGCCAAGATCAAGAGTGCTTAGAGATCCAAACTATTCCCAGGTCTTTCTGCTTTTCCTCATTTTAAATTAGAAATACCACACGGATTTCATCCCTGTCATGAGTTTGTTGGCTTCAGCAATATGGTATAAGAAATTAAACTAGATTTGAAGGTGGGAAAGGGCAATAGCAGGCCAGTCAGTGATGAGCAGTGGGAAGGCACGCCAAAGTGGAAGGAGCTGTGTCCTAGTGAGATTTCTTCAGACTGCTCCATGAGGAGGTGGGCACAATGAACCACAGTTGAAGTGCTTCTATATGAATGCATGCAGCATAAGGAACAAGCAGGAGGAGCTAGAACCCTTGGTCCAATCCCAGAGATATGACATTATCAGCATTAGTGAAATATGGTGGGATGAGTCCTGTGACTGGTGTGCCATGATGGATGGGTCCAGGCTTTTCAGGAGGGATAGACAAGGCAGAAGAGGCAGAGGGGGTGGCATTATATGTAGTGGAAGGGCTGGAACATGTGGAGCTTGCAGTTGGTAATGGGATAGTTGAGAACCTCTGGGTAAGGACTAAGGGACAAACAATTAAAACAGATGTCATCATAGGAGTTTGCTATAGGCCACCTAATCAGGATGATGAAACTGATGAGTCATTCTTTAAGGAACTACAGGATGCCTCCAAGTCATCTGCCCTTATCCTCATGGGGGACTTTCAATCGGCCAGATATCCACTGGGAGTACCACTCAGCTGGTACAAACAGGTACAGAAGATTCCTAAAACTATCTGGACAAAAACTTTATGGTACAGTTGCTGAGAACCAATCAGGAAAAGCACCTTCCTTGATTTGTTACTTGTAAACAGAGAGGGTCTCATGGGCAATGGGGTGATTGAAGGCTGCCTTGGCCACAGTGACCATGAAGCAGTCAAGTTTAACATCTACGGTAATAGGAGGAAAACCAACAGTAAGACCTCAAATCTGCATGAGGAAAGCAGACTTCAGGATGCTTAGGCAACTGCTTAGTAAGGTCTCCTGGGAAAAAGCTTTTGAGGGTGCTGGGGTCCATTAGTGCTGGTCACTTTTTAAGCGCCACCTCCTAAGAGCACAGGACCAGGCAATGCCAAAATGCTGGAAGTCAAGCAGGCAAGGTAGAAGGCCACCCTGACTGAGCAGGGGTCTCCTACTTGAACTAAGACATAAAAGAAAGGTGTATGGCCAGTAGAAAGGACGACAGATGACATGGGAGGACTAGAGGGATGCTGTTCGTCACTGTAGGGCAAAAATGTGTGGCTGAAGCTCAACTAGAGTTGAAGCTGGCCTGCACTGGGAAGGATAATAAAAAGGGCTTTTTAAAATCTATTAACAGCAAAAGGCAGGCCAGAAATAACACTGGCCCATTACTTGATGATCATGGACACCTCATAAACAGGGATATAGACAAAGCAGAGATGTTTAATGCTTTCCTTGCCTCTGTCTTCAACAGTGATGATGGGCTTGGGCAACCCCAGAGCCCTGGGATAGAGAACCATGACTGTGCAAATTATAATCTCCCAATCAACCCTGAATTGTGCCTGATTTGCTGCTCCAGCTGGATCCCTATAAATCAATGGGGCCTAATGGGATTCATCCAAGGCTGCTTAAAGAGCTGGCAGAGGTCATAGCAAGACCTCTCTCCATGATTTTTTTCCCAAAGCTCTCGGGAATCTGGAGAGGTACCAGTTGACTGGAAGTTGGAAAATGTTGTCCTAATCTTCAAGGAGGGCAGCAGGGATGACCGCAGTAACTACAGGCCTGTTAGTTTCACCTCAGTGCCTGGTAAGATTATGGAGAAGATTATTCTGGGAGCCATTGAAAACCACCTAAAAAGAGAACACAGTCATTGGTCCCAGCCAGCACAGGTTCATTAGAGGAAGGGTCTTGCTTAAACTTGATTTCTTTCTATAACAAGGTCACTCACCTAGTTGACCAAGGGAAGCCAGTTGTTGTAATGTTTCTGGATTTCAGTAAGGCCTTTGATACCGTCTCTCACAGTATCCCCCTAAACAAAATGTCCATCATCCAGATGGATAAGCACATAATATAATGGGTGAGCAATTGGCTGATGGGTCAAGCTCAAAGGGTCATAGTAAATGGGGTTACACTGGGCTGGTGATGAGTTACTAGCAGGGTTCCACAGGGATCCATCTTAAGGCCAGTACTCTTTAATATATTCATAAATGACTTAGATTCAGGACTTGAAGGCTTACTAAGTTTGTGGATGACCCCAAACTGGGGGGAGCAGTTGACACTCTTGAGGGCAGAGAGGCCCTGCAGAGGGATCTGGACAAATTCGAGAGCTGAGCTATCACCAATTGCATGAAGTTTAACAAGGACAAGTGACAGATTTTGCTCCTGGGACATGGTAACCCTGCACATACATACACTCTGGGGAGCAAAAGGCTGGAGAGCAGCCCTGCAGAGAAGGATCTGTGGGTTCTGGTCGACAGCAAGTTGAACATGAGCCAACAAGTGTGCCTTTGCAGCCAGGAGGGCCAACCAAGTCCTGGGGTGCATCAAGCACAGCATTGCTAGCTGGTCGAGGGAGGTGATTGTCCCACTTTACTCCACACTGGCATGGCTCCATCTTGAGTACTGTGTGCAGTCTTGGCTGCCACAGTACAAGAAGCATATAAAGCTCCTGGAATGTGTCCAGAGGAGGGCCATGAAGTTGGTGAAGGGTTTAGAGGGGATGCCGTATGAGGAGAGGCTAAAGTCACTTGATCTGTTCAGCCTGGAGAAGAGGAGAATGAGGGGAGACCTCACCACAGCTTACTGCTACCTCACTAGGGAAGGGAGCAGGCACTCATCTCTTCTCTCTGGTGACTAATGATAGGACCCAAAGGAATGGTAGGAAGATGTGCCAGAGGAGGTTTAGGTTGGACAGAGGTTCTTCACCCAGAAGGTGATGGAGCACTGGAACAGGCTTCCCAGGGAAGTAGTAATGGCATCAAACCTGGCAGTATTCAAGAAGCATATGGACAATGCCCTCAGACACATGGTGTAAGGGTTGACAAGCACTGAACCAGGCTGTCTAGGGAGGTGGTTGAATCATTATCCCTGGTGGTGTTTAAAGGACATGAAAGAGTTCGCTTAGTTGTTGGACTTGATTATCTTGAAGGTCTTTTTCAACCAAATTGATTCTGTGAAATGAGTTTGGCCCTCTGCTTTCCCAGGATACCCACAGAGGAATATTCTTGTTCATACATGCAAACAGATCATACATGTATGCAGGGATGACTGGCAGCCTCTGAACCCCCACTACCACTTGCAGCTGAAGACATAACTGCTGTTCAGACCCCAGCAAGACTGCTGCAACATGTCAAAGGACACAGGAGCCAACCATAAGTCTGGGACAAGGCAGGTATAGAGAGTTATAATAATCCCATCTGCCATTGAGTCAGGTCATCAAGACTAACTTCCTCCATACTCCAAGAAAAACACTGTGCCATCTCGAATCAAGATTTCAATGCCTTCTTCTCTTCCAGTAAGTAAATATTAATACTAATACTTTCCCCCCTTTGTTCTGAGTCAAGTGATTGTTTATAAGATGGCCCTTCAGCACAAGAATGAAGGACAGTAGCAATTTCCCCAGGAAGCTCACAAAAATCCTCTTTTAGTCTATTATAGAACACTATTCCAAGAAAAAGAGCAAATCAGAGCATCTCCCACATTTCTAGGAGTCTTTGCGTGTATTACAGATCTTGGGATGACTAAATGACACTCAAGTAAACAAGGAAGCTTCTACAAAAAAAAAAGCCAAGCTTCATTTGAGATGAAAGGTTATCTTTCATCTCAGCATCAAATTAAGCAGCGAGGATTATCAAAGTTGCCAGCATTGCTGTGAAAATGGTGTTTATGAAATGACAAGGAAAAAGCCTTCGCTGCACATGGGCTATCCAACACCTTCAGTCACAAGCTGTGCTGCTGCGCAATCATTCCAGCCCAAACTTTCTCTGGGAACTTCAACCCTCCAAGTGATTGTGGTGAGGTCCTGGACCTTTGCCACCTAGCACAGGATATTGTTGGCAACAGTGATAAGGGCACTTGTTCCAAATAAGGAGAAACCTAGGAACTGGTTTGTCTCACCAGTCTTGGAGCCAAGCAAATCTGCCAAAACTCATGGAGCCGGACACAGGAAGAGGGAAAAAAAACAACACCACAAACCAACAACGAAACCACAAAAAACCCAAATGAAGCAACAGAATGAACTTATGACTGTCTGTCTAGCCAGTACCAGCAAAATCTCGTTATAAAGCAATGATAAAATGCAGTACATGTAGCAGATCTGATGAAAGACCTTGAAATGCTTATGCTAACACAAAGTTTCAGTTTCACATTCCGTACAAGCTTTTCAAACAAAAACTGTGCCAGAAAACACAGAAGAATCTTAAGTTTTACCTTTTTTAAAAAACAAAAAAACAACTGCCAAACACCAAAACTCCTGCTTCCAAGTTTGATTACAGCTTGTGTAGCTGCAGAACAGGTAAAAAAAGACTTTCATAGCTGGAAAAAAAATGCTTCAGCTTGCTTGCAAGACAAACCTGTGTTAGAGCTACACACTCCTTCAGATTGCAGCGTGGCCAAACCCTTGATATAGAGTTTGGAGAAACAACATGGTCCCTGCAGAGCACCTGGTAGAGTAGCATAGCTGCACCTAAGCCTTCTTCTACACCATGGAGGAACTGCACTACTACCTTCACAGTTATTACACATTTATTCACCAGCTCCCTTAAACTCCCTTAAGCAGCAAATTAATAGTTTAGTGCTTCAAAAACACAACAAAAACCCCAAGAAATCTCCAGTCCTGGCTCTACTCCAAACATCTATTATTTAGTCTGACCACCACCATTCTCTTTCTTCCACTTTGATCAACTAACAGCCAAGAAAAGCTATTACCAGCATAAGAAAATACATTCTTGGTATCTTTGAACTACTGTGGCAAGTGTAAATGCATTACTTTCTATGAGAACAGAGAAAAATATTTCTTCAGTGGGTAAGATGAGAAATGAGGGAGGAAACAGGAGGAGGAGATAGGGGAGAAACTATTATTTCATTGACTAATTAGATCAGTGTTAAAAGAAAACAAGCCTGCCTGCAAACCTCTACGTTACTGATTCTGAAGAGGAAACTGCAGTATAAAATGGACATAATGAAACACCTTGACTTGCATTTGAAAATGGCTAGCCCTCTCTGGACAGGGGAACATGGCAATCAACAAAACACAAACAAACAAAAAACCCGTTACCAACCAGTGGGTTTGGGAAAATATTGACTGCAGGTAACAATTGCTCTTGGACTCTGGCTGCAAAGTTTTTCAGTGCCAGCATGTGAAATAAAAGAAGAAATCCCACCACCATTCCCTTCGCGTTTGTGATCAGCCTATGAACCAACTATTACTATTCTACTGCTTCCCATGAATGTCCCCACTCCCACTGCTCTAGACAGTCAGGCAGGCCACCACTAAAGAAAACCAGGATGAAACCAAGCAGGTCTGCAGTCACAACTAGCCCCAAACCCACTTCATTACTTGAACACCAACCATGGATGAGGCAAGACACTGCCATAGCAGGGTCCATCACTCTGCCCCAAGCAGTTTCTTGTGTTGGCCCACAGCAAAGGTGATGCTTAAGTATATAAACTGAAAGATCTGATACTCTCTCAAAAAAGTTTACATGAAGAACATGTGGAAACAAATATTTAACATTAAACTCTACATTCAATGCGTCTACAAAAACACTCCAAAAAAGAAGGAAACAATGCCTTAAAAAAAAAAAAAAAAATCGGTGGAATTTGGGAAAGTATAAATAATCTTTTATTAGTGATTTCCCAAGGTGCTCTTTCAACAATGCACTCTGCAAAGTCCCAGAATTGCACAGAACAGCTGCTTTCTAAACCTGCAACACTGCTGAGTTTAAAGCCATAGTGTAATTTAGAATAATATTATTCTTCAGATTCTGGACTGGCAGTTTAGTGGTACTGCCAGTGGATTAGTGAGCTGCGAATGCTGGTGCAGTCTCTAAGGCATCAGTGAAAAAGGGTTGATGGATTTTTAGATGTTTCTCTTTTTGACCAGTGCCCTTTTCAAAGGGAGGGACGTGATGAAACAAAAACCTCCTGGCAATGGGGTAAAAGCAAGTCCAAGTTGCAAGTCCTACAGGAGGCAACTGCAGAAGAGGAGAGGCTACAAGTGGAATTTGTAGAAGGAAGAGATGGAGATTGCTGCTGGGTTAAAAGTACCAAATTACCAAATACACTGTGAAGTCCAGGGATCTCCAAGAATGGGAAACTTATGAAGCAGGGCTGATGGGGCTTTTGCAATCCTGGGCTAGTAAATACCACACCTAAAGAACATCTGCACCACATGTCAAAGGACTTAGACTCTATCCAAGTGACTTTCAGACTACCTGCATAGCATACCCATAGCAAGAGAGGTGAGCACCCACCACCTCATTCTCCAGATGCTCAATGATCCAAATCACTGAATACACAGACAAAATCCCCAAAAGCCCAACCACCAACAACCAAACTCCACACACACTGTCTTCATACAGGGTGCAAGATTGACGCAAGGATGGGGCAGGTCTCACGCTGCACAGTGTGGCAGCTCTAAAACAATTAGCTTTTGAGTGTCCTTCTAAACTGGAGGCCTGGCCTTCACCTTCTCCTGATCTTGATTTACAAGCTGAAAGATACTGTGTTTGAGTAATAGTCTAGGTACTTATACGGAGTAATCATATTCTAAAATGGCCTTCAGCATTATATATGCCAGAGTCTTCCAGATGGGATTCAGATAACATTACAAGTATTCATCAAATATGGCTTTGTTTCTTTCCCCAGAGGAAAATCAAGTTATGATTAAGGCTGTGTCTTCACCCAGCCCATTCACTTCAATGGAGCTCTGCATCAACAGCTGTTGGGAAGCTGTAGAAAAGTAAGTATTTTTCTTCAGCAATAATTTTTTTTAATGTTATCGAGGTTGGCTATTTTGTTGGTTGGTGGTTGGGTTTTTTTTTCCTCCATGCTACCCGAGTTAGCAGAAGATGCCTAGTGGTACATGGCACAGCCCACAACAGCTGTATGTTTGTGACACCTGAGAACATGCTCCAGCCACTGGCATCATCTCTGGTGCCTGGTGTGGGAGATCCTCAGGTGACAGGGAACAGTCAATAGGATTTATTCCAGCCTCTAACATGGTAACAATAGATATACAACCATAAATACTCTTACAGCGTGAAGTACAGGGTTTTTTATAACTCTTACACTGGATGGGGAATGTGTAGAGGTTGTAACCATATACATCACAATTGCTTTGCACCCAGCTATGCATTTGGACAGAGCCCAGAACATACTGCATCTCTTCCAAATCCCAGTCAAGTAGTAAAGCCTTCCTAGTTAATGGGATTATTTGCATCAATTACTGCTACTTTCATATAAACGGAGAGTGTAGACTCTTGCCAACATGGATTGTAGTTCATAGCAGCATATACAGGAAAATACAGAGAGTCTTTTTGCTCTGGAAAAGTTTATGAGTATCTGCATCTCCTGTTACAGAGTCCCCTAGTCTGCAAATGTACTATTAATGTTATTATGACATGTAGCTGGTGATTACACCAATGACTAGGCACAGTAGCTCCCCTACTCAGAAAAAATTCTAGACTAGGTTATATCATTACTCCAGAGTTACATTTTATATTAGTTAACCTGAAACTGTCTGAAATATTCCTGGCCAATACAAAAGTTATTTCTTCGAAGTGCAACTTGAAGATAACAAGATTAACTGTTAACAGAGCTGTGCAACAGCTAAGATGAACTGGGATCGTTCTTAAAAAAAGTACTGTGAAGAACATCCATAAGACAAGAAAACAATTTTACTTTTCAATGGCTGCAGCACCAGTGTGGTGCAAGCTGCTCCATCTTAGCTACAAGACACTCAAAATTTCCAGTGCCAGCATAGGAAAGCATGCTCTCATCTACCCCAAAATGAGTTTGGGAGCTGGACTTCACCATCCCAACACTAGAAGGTCAGTGGGCACCTCCTCCACTTTCAAGGCTGTGTGAACTGCATCCATTGGATATTCCAGCTACAGTTAGATATGAGAAATGACCTGCTTCACCTCCCAGCCACACCAAGGTCTTCTTGCTGCTATGGTCTTTATCCATTGGTCAGAGACTTGCTTGTTACTACCAAAAAACCCAAACATTTTATCATGCTGTGTTACCTTCCAAAGATCACTGTATTTATCAGCCCTGTATCACTAGTTTGTAGTTTATTCAAACTCCAGAAACGGCAGTGCTCCACTCTAAATGCACTTCATTGAAGATTATCATTCTTTTTCCCGTACTGAAAGTATTTCATGCATTTTTTTTTTTTTTTCCCCTGGCTATCAGTGCTGGGGAGGATCTATCTTCTACAATGCAGCTGGCTGCAACGAGGAATTCTGCAATCACAGTGAGGCAAAAGCTCTCTCTGGAGCACAGCCCAGTGGAGTCCGTGTTGCTGTAAGGCACCCTCACTGACACAGAGAGGTATCTCCACCCTCCTATTCTCTCAGGGCATTTATGTCTCTATTTTGGATGTATTTTCCTTAAATTGGAATAGCTATTGTTGCTTACATATTTTGTAGTTACTTCCTAGAAATTATGGTACAAATAAGAGTTTAGTACTCTGCATGTTCTGCTATTATTTCAAAATGAAAATAGATTTTAGATCCTCCCACTCCCCTCCAATAAAGATGAACATTCATGAATGTTCTATCTGAAACAATTTCTAATACTCTGAGTCCTTTAGATGGCCCTTTCCATAATCAGCATTTCTCTTCAGAAAATTGGTATTTCTCTCTGAGACTTGGTTTAACACTTTAGTTATGGTCTATTGCCAATGAAACCAATCTCCACAAGGCTCTGATCAACCTGACCTAGTTAGAGAGGTGCCTGCTTATTGTAGGGGGGTTGGACTAGATGGTCTTTAAAGGTCCTTTCTAACCCAATATATTCTGTGATTCTAAGATTCCATGAAGCCTGGGTAGAACCAATTTCCATCTGCCTTATCATACCCTGTATGTTGACTAACCTAGCCCTGGATCACTTAAGTACAAGCACCTGGGGGCAAGCCCAGGGTTACTTTCCCATGGTCTTGGTCTTTTAGATCAAATTGCCCTTTTTGCTGCAGCAGCTCCCCCAAGTCCTGCATCACCAGTTCAATTCTTCCAGTCCACCATTAGCATCACACCATCCCAAGCTCCAAGTAATTAAAACATCCTGCTCTGAATTTATGCAGTTAGCACAATTCTTGACTACTACACAGAAGACTCATTAAATACAAAGGATCTCCTCCTAACCCTCCCTTTACAGTATGCAGGGCACCACAACGGCATCTTCTTTCCCTCCAAGCCCAGCTAAAAAAAGAAAATCCACAGCAGATATTAGAATCTTTAACCCCACTATAATGGGAGCCTCAGCTCATGAGAAGGCTATGGAACCATCTACCCTGAGGAGCCCCTGAGGCCAAGCAAGCCTCTGCACTGGGGTGCAGCTAGAAGAAGGCACTCGGTGGGAGTGGGAGTTGATGATCCTTATGTGTCTCTTCCAACTCGAGATATTCTATGATCCTCACGCTGCCAGAAGCCATGAGACAAGCCCATGACAAGGAGTAACACCATGCTGGCCTGCTGCTGCCAGCCAGCTCCTCCAGCAGCACAGGCCAGGGGACATCAGGCAGGAGCCCTGGAAGCGTGAGGCTTATCTGAAGTGCTCCAAAGCTCTAGAATAGTCTTACGCATTGACTGCTATTTATAGAGAACACACAAGATAAAGAATTTTGTTTTAGTAGACAAAAGGCTCAAGTTTATGACTTCAGTTTTACATCGCTGAAACTGGGTATAATTAAATCCTGGTTTTCAATAGCCACTTCAAAATGAACATCTCTGTGATACAGAGAACACTGGAAGTGGGAAGATACTTTTTATTTAGCCTCAAAAATCTATTTTTACTCCAGAATCCTAATTCTCCCCGGCTGGGACTTTCTCCTCCTCCTTGCATGGGTGGGAGCAATGGAAAGACTGAAAAAAAAAAAGAACAGCCTCTCACATGAGCTACAAAAATTAAGGAGGGAGACAGAGAATATGCAACAGATTCCTTGCATCCTGCAAAACAGACAAAAGCAACTAAAAAACCCCAATAGTACCAGAGAAATGCAAAAATATTACTTCATTTTTGTTGCTTTTGTTCTCCTTTGCTTGCCATCCTGTGTAGGCCATTTTCAGCACTCTCACTTCTGTCTGGACTGGGAAGAGTAGTGTTTTTCAGAGCACTACAGCCCCCAAAGGTGCAAGAACAAAGAGTGACCCAGTGGGTGCAGAGGATAAATGGTTCCTCACCAGGGGCTAGCTCCACCCAAAATCTGAGTGCTGCCAGGTGCTGAATATCTGCAAAACCCTGCCAGCTGGGAGACAGGGAGGTGGCCTATTAGCTTCACAATGTCCTCCTGCTCCCTAGGGCTGAGGCAGAGTCTACAGGAGGCCAGCATCACCAGGAGGCAGGTGCACTTTAGCCAGCTCTGATGAAGCTCATCTGCAAGGGAGCAACCTCCTCAAGCAACTCCCTCTACGTGAAGAGGAGACCCAGCTTTTCCCATAATCTATGAAATACCAGTACTTGATAGAGGCATTTTGAATGGAACCTTTGCAGAGACCTTTGTCTTACACTCTGATGTTAAAGCCATTATTGTGCTATGATGTCCCTTATTACAGCTTTAGTCTCAAAGCATGATCCAAACCATAATTCCCCTAACTTTGAAATCTGTTTCTGTCCTAAATCACTAGACTGAGGAAAAGCCGATATAAAGGAGAAGAAAAAGAAAAGTGAATGAAGTTTGTAGGATTTTGGAGCCAGCAGAAGAATTTTGGCCCATTACAGTTAACAACTTACTGTTCTGCAATGGGTCAGCCATTGCCTTTTCTCTACATCAGGCTCAGAGGAACGCTAGAACAGACTGGCCAGGACAGGGTTAATTTTCAGCAGGAGCTGGGAGGAAGCCACAGCTGGGCAGCAGCACGTGGTGCTCAGGCCCCAGCTGGGCTTAAACCACCACAGGTACAAAGAGATTGTAAAATACTGGTGCAGAAAGGAAACAATTCAAATTATTGGGAAAAAACATCTTCTCATCCATCTACTGCTATTTCCACTATGTGTTATGTCAATTCCAGTCAAGAAAAAACCTGATGTTTCTGTAATAAACCTATCAAATTGCAAGCAAACACTCAAATTTACATTTCTTCTTCCTTCCAATGACCTTTGATCTTCCTCAGTCTCTAGGATCACTGGATCTCCCAAGGAATACCACAGCCAAGTACAGAGAGGTCAGACTTCATAGAGGCAGGAGTAACCAACCTGGAAAGCTAAGCAGAACATGCATTGCTCAAATAGGTCATATAAAGGCCATTTCCAGTTTTGGGAACACACTAATAATCTTAGTTTTTACATGTACATAATCATACGGTCCAAGTCTGCTGTAATTCTTTATTAGGTTTGCAGCTGTTGACTTCCTTATGAATTTATCAGCTTACATAGTTCTTGAGTAGCTGTTCTTAATTCCCCTCAACCAGGCAAGGGGTGGGGAGCCACAAAGAGGCTAAGGGAATAAATAAAAGCTGCTTAAGCCACTTGTTAGAAATTAAGAAAGGAGTAAAAAAAGAAAAGAAAGAAAAATACAGCTGTTCAAGAGACAATTCAGGAAAGTTATTGCTGTTTTATGAAAGTGTAAGAGGCCATAAAGTCCAGGCCTGAACTTTTTTCACTGAGACCTCTTTTGTGGACGTGGATATACAAACTCTCATTCTCTGTCTAGGTATAATAAAAGCAGAAGGAGCATTAGTGAAGATGGGAACTGGGCTTTCTAGAAGCTAGACCAGTTGAAGGAGATTAAAATTCCAGTCCAAAGCCACCGCTACCCAGTGAAAGCATGTTCTTGCTGGTTAGTGGGTCTTTGGCAGATGTGTCTGTTCAAGTTCAGTCATGAGCACTGTCCTAAAAAAAGGCAAAGGATGCAGCGCTAATGCTCCCTGCATTGCAGCTGCTACTAAAACTGACACGCTTTGGGTTGGCAAGAAGTAAAAGACTCTTCTGGTTACTTTGGGAACAGAAGAATATGAAATTATCTACTGTAAGCCTTTCCTTTGCTTTGATCAGTTGCACCAAACAACTATTTCTAACCTTTTTGAATGCCTACTGGGCACAGTGCTGATGAAGACCTTTTTTTTATAACATAGCATTTTTTTAATAATAGTATGCAAAGCCTTTCCTAAAACTTTCCTCATCAATTACTTGTCTAGAAAATGAAAAGTCAGTGTTACAAACTGCCAAATCCTTACTATGACTGACTACTGCTGGTTTTAGTCAGCAAAAGGTCTCCAAGTAATAAATGGCTTGTCCATTTTTGTTCTCTGACAAGGAGGACTGTTGAGGCTCAAATATAATTTACGCTCCATCAAATACAAATGCTGATGGAAAACTCTGGGTTTTGGTGACTCCTGATGTGCCCCAGTGGGGCACAGAGAAATGTATCACCACTTAACATGTATACTGCACAATGGGTCTGCAAGGTTATTCTGCTCATTGCTGTGGCTGCCTCTTTGTCTTGCCAGGCCTGTAGCTGTAAGATATGCATTAAGTGAAATGAGAAACTGCATAAACATGTGTTTTTTCCATTGGCACTTCCCTGCTAAATGCTTGTGAAACTGTTTAACCATGGAAAACAAAAGATGGATGGAAGATCACGTTTACAATTTTTTTTTTTTACAGAAAAGACCAAAGAAAAGCTTGATGTATGCAAACTCACAGATAGCCCGTATTTTACAGCTGGGGAATAGCAATAATTTTTCCCTGGTATAGGGTCCTTATGATACATGCAGACATCTTTATGATATCTTTCAGATACAGAAAGATTTGTGCTTTATTATCGCTAAGAGAGTCCAAATTAAAGAAGTGACTTGAAGTGGTAGAAATTGGCCTTGGGATACAGTGAAGAACATCTCCCCACTCAGCATATATGTGATGTTTACAAAATCTTAAGATGCAAGTCAACCAAATATTTTATAATATAATGGAATTCTTGATTATGGCATAAAAAGCCGTAAGATTTGATTTCTCCATATTTTCTTTTTTTTGTGCACAATCTAGTCAAAATAAGAATGACTGTAGAAAAGAACAGATTATTATTTTTCCAAGAAAGGCTGGACCATATGATCCTTGAGGTCCCTTCCAAGCTGGGATTCTATGATTCTCTGATTATTAAACTGCAGTGTAGTAAGCATCAATAAATTGTAGTTATGTTTTTTCTTTAAAAAAATTTACAGAATAATTATAGCTGGAACAAAGGAAGCTCAGAAAATTTCAACACTGCAGCTTTTTTTTTTTTTTTTTTGGAGAAAAAAAGAAAATAGCTATAAAAAAGTTCTGATATTCATTTCTAAATTCTAAGAAATACTTTGATTGTACCATGCTTTGCCACAGCTGGCCTTCAACTTTGGACCTCATCCAGTTTCCTGCAGAACTAGAGGAAATCGAGCTCAAAACTTTGGTTGTGCTGTTTTCTAAATGGCATAATACAAAGCACAATTGAAGCAGCATTTTCCTTTGTGTCATTTACTAACACAACTGAAGAAATTTTCCTGAAGAAGAGAAGCATCTCCCCTTTTTGTTTACTTAAAATTACAAGTGATTCCTCAGTGGCATACCCAAGCTTTAATGTAAGGAGCAGTTATCGATGATTTAATTATTACCATGTTTCCTCTGGGATGCTCCTGTACATAGACACCCAATCTGTACTTACAGCTCCCAAAATACAATGAGCCTGTAGAGAGAGGAATCCCAGTATCTAGAAAGACAACTACTAAAAATGGCAACATGAGCTTTTACCCTAAAGCATGAGCCTTGGTCTTGCAAATATTTAGCATATGAGTAGTCCTACCAAAGCAAGACTCATTCATAGGCTTTTTCACTGGTGGAATTTTCTTTTATTTATATATATTTTTATATATATAAATGGAAGGAGGAAAAGAAACCAGTAACATGAGGTGAGCTAACTGTCAGTGTACACGTACGGCCTTCAACACAGCATTGCATCACAGAGAAACCTCAGTGGTCAGTGGCTAAGACAAACTGTAAGTTTGTGTAATAAAGAGAAATTGCTCAACTTTTTTTTCCCTTAGTGGCAAAAACCAATACTCCCAAGGCAACATCTTTCCCCTCTAGTGCAATACCCTGCAGATGTGACTAAACATAAAAATAATTTTTAAGAAAAGGTTCCAGCACTTAACACAATGTATGTACTGCCTTTCTAACCCTTCCTTCATTCATTGCCAAATGATGTAAAGAATTGCATGAGAAAACAAAACAAAAAATTAACTTAATTTATACAACCAATAAAAAAGTTTAAAGCAATGATAGAAAAATAATATAAAGGCTAGATATATTAAATGCCAGTTCAATGGTATTAAGCTTTGGTAGAACAGTTAAAGAGCACAGCACCAATAAAATTCAACATCAATACATGCCTCAGTACGCATGAGCTGTGATGAAAATGTAAATTTTGGCAAGAAAAGTAGTGTATGTTCCCTGACGCCACAGTTTCATTTCAACATCTAACAGAAAGTCTTTAGGCTCTTTCACTTGTCGCTGAAGATATACAATGCCTGTGTAGGAGTTCAGCCTTCGAGTGCTGAAGTAGTTTTCCTCATTTCCTTTGTTGATAGTGAGGATTATGTTGTCTCCAGCATAGGCAGGCGATGGTCCAATACGGAAAATATGAGCTGGGACCACGATATTGGTTTGGAAGTTCAGCTGGTAATAGGTAATGCGGACTGGGGTATTTTGGCAGTCCAGGTAATTAAAACAACTGATTCGTTCACACCTCCTAGAAGATGAGAAATAAAGCACATTCAGTGTCCATAAAGCATTTGTAAACAAGATAACTGCCGCAGTACAACAGTTTAAGAAAAATATCACAGACACAGGGAGCTGTTTTGGGAAGCTCCACATCAAGAAAAGAGCCAGAGTCATGCTGCAAGCAGCACAGAGCTTGGAAGAGAAGTCTGTGATTCATCAGATTTCTATCTAAAAGGAGGTTGAAGCAAGGTGGGAGTCAGTCTCTTGTCCCAAGGAACAGGTGATAGGACAGCCTCAAGTTGCACCAGGGCAAGTTTAGGTGGGACATTAGGAATGATTTTTTCCCTGAAAGGGCTGTCAAGCCCTGGAACCAGCTGCCCAGGGCAGTGGTGGAGTCCCCATCCCTGGAGGGGTTTAAAAGGTATGTGGCTGCACTGCTTAGTGATGTAGCTTAGTGGTGGATTTGACTGTGCTCGGTTGAACTCAATGATCTTAAAGGTCTATTCCAACCTAAACAATTCTATGATTCACTGACAGCACAAGCCTTGGACAATGCTCCAAGAAAATAGGAACAAAACCACTTTAGGAGGTAGCTGAAACATGGGAATGGGAAACAAACTCCTCAACTTGCAAAGCTGATTAGTTCTATAAGGCAGGAAAAGTATTTTTTAAGTCATACGCAAGATGGCTTCCCAAAGCATTGGCAGCCATTGAGGCAGGAAACGAGTAGGGAGATTTGGGGCTCCTGAGCCTCAGCTGCTGAGGACCTGGGAGCTGTGGGGGTGTGCCATCCCCAGAACCCTGTAGCCTAGCAAGCTTAATATCCTGCTTCCATTTAACATTTCAATGCTTTCTGAGGAACTGCAATCTGAATATTAAACAGGAAGCCCCACAATCACTGTAAAAGTGGTGCGCTAAACAGCCTGGCAGCTACTGCAATGAGACAAGCAGCATACGTGTGTTTTTTCAAAACTTAATTATAACTAGAGCCCTTTTAGAACTGCAGCAAGTAGAGCTGCAAGCTCTGGTGACCACTGTTACTGCAGCAGTTGGAGGGCAAGTGGGAACTTTAGTCATTGGAAGAAGGAGGAGGCAAGAACCAACAGAAACTCTGTATGGGGAAAGTCTACATGCTCCAGGTACCAAAGAATCTTCTTAGAGCTCTGACCACTAAAATCCACCCACAAACTAAAGCACGACACAATATCCATCAGGAAAAACTTCATTCTTGTGAGGGTGCCAGAGCCTGGCCCAGGCTGCCCAGAGAGGTTGTGGAGTCTCCTTCTCTGGAGAGATTCCAAA
>JAVSBS010013179.1:14689-36031 GCA_033124195.1 Coracias cyanogaster | reverse complement strand
TAGAGGGGCAGAATCACCTCTCTTGATCTGCTGGCCACAGTTCTTTTGATGCAGCCTAGGATGTGATTGGCCTTCTGTGCTGCCATTGCACACTGGTGCAGGACCCTGCACTTGGCCTTGTTGAACCTCATAAGATTCATCTGGGCCCACCTCTTCAGCCTATCCAGGTCCCTCTGGATGGCGTCCTGTCCCTCTGGCATATCAATTGCACCCACCAGCTTGGTGCGAGTCTAGCAGGGGATTTTTCTGAAGGGAGAAGATGAATTGTGACACAATCATCTCCTATCACACCCATAGGCCTCATTCTGAATAGATTCAGAAGCTAATGCAACCCTCAAGATACATTAATAATGTAGTGTGGTGTCATTCTAAGGCTAATCACAACCTCTCCACTGAAACTGTTGTCCTAGCAACTAGGGTCTGGGTCCAAATGACACTGCTGAGAACAAGACAAATGTTCTCAGTAGCCTGTTCTGAAAAACAAGATCTCAGTCCATGGCAATCCACCCTCCTTCAGCTCTCTGGATTGCATGCCTCCAGAAAGAATCTACTAAAATGTTTAGAAAGATACAAAGGATTCCAAGAGAGAAAATATTTAAGTTATTTGTATTGTTTAACTTAGGAGAAGCAGAAAAACTTGATAGACATGTGAACTACACAGAAGGTATATTTTAGGTTATACGACAGTCTTTGCTGTATGACCACTTCTCATGGCAGTAAAACAAGAGCTGGTAATGTCCAATCTAACTGAGGAGATGGAGTGTTATCATGAGTGTAACTGCATCAGATCATATGTAATGCATCTCTTCCATTTCTGTGAATGTTTCTTTCAGGAAAGCTGGGAGAATGTGACATACAAGGCACAAACAGTTAGCCTAGCACACTAGGTTGCACTTGAGGAATTGCCTATGAGCTGCACAGATGGCCAGAACATATAAAGTACACAGTATGTGTTATATGTTCTGGATGCATTACACTGATTGCATATGCTCAGAGGTTTGTTATTCAGAGTATTTAAATACTTGGCCACTGATTCAAATTGCAGCTACTGTTCAGGCCAAGTTGTTAGTGTTCAGAAATCCTGGAGAAGTGTTCTGTTCTCATTGGTCTTAAAGGATGGGTTAAGACAATGTGCCTGCTTTTCCCTTGCAGGCAGCATGGCATGGTTTTGCATAGTAAGAACCTGTGGAATCTGCCACTGCTAGTCACGCAGGTGTGGAGGTCAAGTGCTTTTTGAAGATTCAAAACAAATGTGTATGTTAACCATTGTCGCATGAACTCATTTCACTTTATTTTACGTACTAGACACTGACATTATTATATCAATATCACTACAGGAAAATGCAAGAGGATACTCAATATTGTTCCCTAGAGATACGGATCTCTCTCAGTGACCACAAGTGTACTCTAAGACAACTCTAGACTCAAAATATTGTTCCCTTAGATAAGTACTGAAAATTGTGGTGGTGCATATGATAAGATAAGAATAATAAAATCCTTTGTAGTTAAAGAATAAAGATTTGGATTTTGGAAAAGAAATATCGAGCAAAGAAAATGTCCTTTGTTCTCTGTGTAATACAGGAATAAACAGAGGATATTCCATATACAAGCACATGTGTTTCTCTTTTTTGTTGCTCTAAAACTCTTAAAAATGGTCTCAGTTGGACATGACTTGTCTAGGTGAATCACTGAAATTCCTGTAGAAATTTGGGGTTAATATAGTCTAAAATAATGAATATTGTTCGTCAGTTGTCTCGGTTAATTTGTTCCTGATTTATTTATAGCAAATAGAGAATAAGTATTAAAGTATCTAGCACAGTAATTGAATTCAAGTCCTTTCCAAAACCCCAGTGAGAAAAACACCACTGTACCTTTTATCTATCGTGATACAATCTTTTATTATATCTGTGTTCCTCTTCACAGTTCTTTATTAGCTCCCTGAACAACTATTTACTATTCAGAATTACTTCAGGTGTCTTTCTGGTTACAAGGATCCTGGCTTTAATGGAAAAAAAAAAAAAAAGAAGTCAAAGAAGGTTGTTGTTTGTGTAAGGCACTTTAAAGAAAGATACTGAGGCAATCAACACATCAAACATATTGTTACAGAGATATAAATCGTGCAAAACAAGCATTTAAATAATACTAAATTAATAATGAGGCTGACTCTTAAAACAAGGAAATTAAGGAAAAAAAATTGTGAAAATATTTTTGTAACTCTTGAATGTCCCCATTTTGAGTTCATTAGCATTTTAATATTAAACCTGCGTTTCCATGTCCCCCTCCCTTTCTTAAGTCTGAAGAACACTATTGATTTTGAACATTAGTGATTAAAGGAATTATGAGTTTTGTCATAAAGGCCAATCCTTCAACTGGTCCTGTAATTACAAGACCAAAGGCTCGGCCATGGTAACTTGCAGAAAGGCCGGAATGATTTGCAGCGTAAGAGCACCAGCATTACACTAATGCTTTACTGGGCATCTTCACTTACGCTTCTTGAAATCAGCATTGTTCCAAAAGTCACTGGTCATCTTTCCCTCCCTGATGTACCATGCAGAATGCTCACAAAGGTCAAATTAAGGAACTTATTTTAAAAACTAAAGATATAATAAAAGTACAGTTTTGTTTTGCCTTGTTCTAAAGTAGATTTTGCCTCACCTAGCCTTTATTTAAAAGCTGATCATCTGTTCCAAAACAATATGTGATTCCTGCCCTCAATCTCCGACATCTTATTTAATTCATTACAGTCATCAGCTTTATTTTAAGAAATAAAAGGATTTGGTGCTTTGGGCGTCTTCTTTTGCTGAATCACTTATCACAGGCTATCTTGATCAAACACATTTCTGATCAGTTGTCCCCTTCTACCCAGCCCCCTGGAAGGGGATGTTCCAGTGCAGAATTTCCATGGCAGTACCAGCACTTGTGTCTTTTGCCCACATGTAGAGGCACAGTAAGATTATTTTCACCCTTGGTTTCTCTATATGATGTCAAGTCTCTAATTTGAAACCTGAAAAGGTAATTCATTGTATCTAGGATCCAATCCTACATGGAGCTGTGCATGCATTACAAACTTTTTACTCCTTTAACGCCTATTGACAGTGGTGTTTAGGGTGTTTGACATCTGATAGAAAACACTTAGTTTTTTACAGATGGGGAATGAAGGCTACATATAATAATATCCTACAGGACATTTCTTAATTGTTATCTCTGCTTTTATGTCTTAACTGAATATATAGAAATCCCTGTGCATAGATAAATCTATACTAAAAGGTGACTTGCTAAGTTTTTAATTTAAAAAATAGAATTTTTCTGTCCTCCACTCTCTCTTTTTTATGATCCTCAAGTAGGAGAAAATAATATGCCTGGGATTTATTATTATCATAATTACCTTTTAAATACAAAATTAACACCTGAATAGATTGAAAACTGAACAGCTCCTTATAAAAGCTATAAGTGAATAACTACATAAATGCCTCAGTCTAAGGCCATCACTGGGAAAAAGAATATAAAATCATGTGTTTATATATTTAGAACACCAAAATTATTAAATTACCTATCTATACTGCAATATCTTGTGATCTGAACACTGAGAATATCTGAGATGATAAATTCACAGAATCTGTATCCTTTGTGAGGGGATCTTGCACAAAATCTCAGAAAACAAAGGATGAAAAAAAGATTTTTTACGTCCTTTAGCTTTCGATCTGTCTTTGCAATATATTTCTATTATTTACATGCTGTTCTGTGCCATAAGTACTGTTTATGTTTTTAGTATTTGTTAACAAATAAAACAGAGATTTTGGAACACAGACCAGAGAAGAGGTTCTTTTTTTTTTTTTTCCATGTAGAACTTAATTTGCATGCATTTATTATATCCCTGGATTTGTGCATATGGCATTTATTTTTGTACAGTGTTTTAGAGAAAGGCTTAAGAATAATTTCAGTTGAGTCTTCATTTTGGCCTAGACTTGTTCATGCCAAAGAGTACGAAACTTGAACCTGCTTAAAATGAGAAAGGCCTGGAGCACAGGTTTTCCCACTTGTAGTTTAGAGCTAAAAATTACTACTCTTTGTGTCTTCTCCACCTCAGACACATTTGTTATGCCTCTTTAAAAATTGATAAAGCATCTTATAGGCCTATCTTTGGTGATCTGAACTAGTCAAGGCAGTCAAATACAGGTATTTTGTAGCTGGAATGGCTGCACTGAAGCAGATGCAAAAAGCTAGTTTGAAAAGTTCTGCTTACTTTCACATAGACAAACGAATGAACATTTCCCATAGCTCAGAAAACTACCAGTTGAATCAGGATTTTTTTTTTTTTATTTAATCCCTTTGCCTTTATATTCCATATGGCTCACTGTATTTTGTCTCTTTGCCAGTGAAATGTTAGTCTCTTTCTTTACTGCTTTTTCTTTTTTACTGTATGCTACATGAGACCAAGCTTATCTCCAGCCAAATAAGAAGAGACGGTGCTTCAAGATACTAGAATTTGGGTGGACCCTTCCAGTTTGCTTGGCAAATATATTATGTTAGTGGGAGTCTGGGTGGCAGTGAGCTGCTGTCTGTGTGTGTGCATGTTTTATGAGGGAGAACAGGGAGGCAGCCAAGTCGCAGTATGCTGGCTTGCTTCCACAGTAAAACAGAAGGTAATTCTGGTACTGTCCGATTGATCTGGTCAAGGTGTTTGCTGGAAATGGCTGCTGTCTTACCCATATATTACAAAGCGTGAACATTTACCGTGTGTATTCATCAGAAAGATTATTCTGGTTTTTCACACTTCCTAAAAGAACTGTCCTAGGTCTCCAAAGCAGATGGTGCCATTTGATTCAAAGTTTTGTTTGTGGACTCTTACTAAGTTTGTTTTGCATTAAGTAATAAATATTACTGCAAAACAGATGTTTGAAAAGGGGTGGTAAAAAAAAATCCATGTCAAAAAATTATAAGTCAGTGTAACTTTTATCCTCTGTGCTGGGAAAGTGATCAGATAAGCAAATCAACAGTATTGTAGGCATAATTTGATCCTCTTCCTGGATCCAAAACTATTGAGAGCAAACTCAACTAATTTTCTTTCTCTCTTTTTCTTTCTTAATATAATTCAAAGAATTCATCTTAAAACCACAAGTGAGGAAGTGGCCTGTTGTGAATATCATGCAAATTAGGCACTGGTTGGGTACGTATTAATAAGTTTCTGTAGAGGAAATTCCCTAGTTGTCGTGAATGTTTATAATGGAAGTAATGATTGCTTGAAAGAAGTAACATGAAGTTTCAAGAAGAACCACAATTTGGTTAAGAGCTTGAAAGAAATGAATGCAGAACAAAGAAACAAAATGGCTTAATGTGTTTAGCTTATCCAGACGCCAATTAAAAGTGGATAGAAAATATATGTATTTGAAATAACTGGAATAAGTTTCTACAACAGTTTAAGAGTATTCAAAGTGGTGCTGCTGCAGCTGCTTCTTCCATCCTGTACTTGTTCATGTGATTCTGACTCTCTTTTCCAGTAGCTGATGTTCTTCTGTCTGTACTTGTGGTTATTTCAGAGAACCAAAGCCAAAAAAAGCTAATCTCTCTGGGTGCCAGAAGAACACACTCTGAAAGGCCAGAACAATAAGCAAAGTGTTGAGAAGGAGAAAGATCATCTTGGAATAATCTAATGAAATAAATTATGGTTTCATTTTAATTTTGAAACACCTAGGATTAACTACTGACACAGAGATTATCTTCAGGAAGTCTCCTTATCCAGGATACATCAAACTTTAACAAGAGAAAGTAAACATGATATGGAGAAAAATTCCACACTCATTGTGAGAAAAAAAAAAAAAAAACCCACCATATTTTGTCACCAATTTTACTGTTTATTATTTGAAAAGACAAAAAAAGAGTAAGATTTATATATTTTCCACCACTAGAAAACTGGTGGAGGAATTGAAAGTAAAAAGCAGTGTACTATCATTCAGTTCTTAAAATTGTCATTAACATTAATTTTTCTGTTAGTAATAAAAAAAAAAAAAAAAAATACAAGCCTGAAGGAAAAAAAACTTTTAAAACTTCCTTCAATATATCCACCATGGTGTCAGTTACATTGTTTATTAATTATTAGAATTGTTATTTGCCTTCATATAGAGATTCATTTAATTAAAATAAGTATCCCTAGTTCTATGCATTAATGTATTTATGTGAACAGCTTGCACCTTTTTCTTGTTAGCAGAAATGTAATACAGCATTGAGTATTTAAAGCATTCAGTGAAAACTAGTCATGGAGTTGAATGAAGTTATTCTGGATATATACTGGTATAATAGATTGCCAATGAACACAGAGAGCTTGGAATTCAGCCACTAAGATCCATCTGCAGAGCATTAATTTAGTTCCTAAAGGGGAAACCTGGGAAATCCTACCAAAAGGGAGTCAAATGATTCTCTGTGAATAAGGACAGATGACAAATGACTGATTGTGCTTTCCTTGAAAGGAAGGACTTACAGCTCTATTATAGAGCTTTGAGACAGCAAGAACTAAGAGTTTTTCTTGTGAATGAAATGTGAAGATTTCTTTAGCTTCAGTTGCATGCAGGGAACCACTGTCAAGCTCAGATAATTTAGAAGTTTGTAAATAAAAGACTTTCCATTTCTATTTTTTTTTTTTTTTCTGTCCTTGTTCCTTTGGCTAAGTACATTTAGGGCTGCGCCACTGCTGATTTCTCCCTGCTTCTGTGCACCAGGTGTCTTGAAGGGGACTTCCAGCAGGGCTTGAATACCAGCCTCCTAGTAGGTTCCCAATAAGAGTTATTCAGGATGGCGGCACATGCGTGTTATAGACTAAAATAGTGCTTGTGCAAAACCCTCATTTTTTTAAAGACTCAATAAATTGGAAGGGAATGAGCCATTAACATAAAAGAAGTAATTCATTTCACTTTCCCAGAATCTCCAGACACCATTTGTTGTATTCCAGATACCTCCATTTGCCTATTATTTGTATGACAGATAAGAGCATATATTCTTTGTTTTTAGCTCTTTCTTTTGTTCTCCAAGATCTAGTATTTTGTTTAGGTTACATCAACAGCTGTAGAAAATGATCCAGTAAGAAATTAAATATATCACATGTTGAGTAAATATTTGTCAGGACTGACAAAGAGCAACTAGATATCATTACTTCTGATCAAAACATGTTCTGATACAATCAAATTCAGATTCATAGTTGTGGCCTTTGAATATTCCACCTTACTACTACTGAAAGGTATGAATCACCAGTCATCAAAGCTGAAGCAGAGAAAAATGAACAAATTTTGTAAGTTAGAATATTTAGAGGTTGTCCACATTATCATATGAATTTTGAGAGAGTAACTAGGTTTTATTAACAATAAATTAGCTTGAGCTGTTATTAAATAGTTCTCTTGGGCACAACACTGATAATGTCATATGTTACTTCTTGGTGTCCCCCTCCCTCTCAGAGTTTTTAATTAAAAGTGTATGGGTGAAAGCAATGAAGTCTCATTAATTTAATTAATGAATTGAAACCCACATGATCATGAATTAACATGCATTACTCTACAGAGACATTATTTCTTTGAGGAAAGAAACATTTCAGTGACCTCTAGTCACCTAAGTAAAATAAGCAAAGATAACCAACAACAAGGACTCACTAATTAACAAATTAGGAAAACAATGCTTAAACCTGAATTTCTTCTAAGGTAGATACTTCAGGGTATGGAGATTTGAAGAGATCTGTTGTTTCTTTTCATTTACCATTCACCAGTGTATTTGCAAAGGAGAAAGATTGCTTTTTAATTGGGCTAGGAGAATAGAAACTAAGATGTGCATATGAGTTTTTGGTTTACTTTTCCTGCTAATAAGATATGAGATTTGATGAGAGATTTTTCTGTACTTTAGAATTCTCTTCCGAAAAAAGTGATGTTCATTCATAAGCAGGTTTATTAAGCACACACTAAAGAATGTAAAATATATGGAAAACATGTGGACCTCTCAGCATAAAAACAAGGGCTAGAGCCAAAAAGTTGCTATTTTTAAAGGAAGTACTTGAAGGATTTTCAGAAACTCCAAGACATCTTTTTCTAATGCACTAGTTGATAGCAGCATTTGACTAGATAAAGAATAGGTTTATTTTTGTCTAAAATGTTGATATTGTGTCAAAATGTGGCTGCAGAAAAATATGCATTTTTTTTTTTTTTTTGTAACAGATGAATATACACTAAACAGTAAAGTGGATGTTTTAATACTTATTTTAAAAGAAGATTTTTTTTTTTTGCAGTTAATCATCATGTTACAGTAATATTTAGGATGTACAAAGTCCTGAAGGACAAGTTACATATTTGCCTTCTCTTTGTTTGATTTTTTTAAAATAAAGAGTTCAATGGCATTTAAACTGTTTTGTTGTATACATGTGGCATTAGTCAGAGGATACACTGTTATCTACATATTTGCACATCAGAGTTTTCTGTGCATCTGGTCACTCATTACAACATGAGAATGTCTGAAATAGTACAAATGCAACAGACATGAGATTTATATGGATATAACAAATATACTTGAGTCTTGTCCCAGAAACAAAGAGTAGTCATGTATCTACTTACACAAGAATAAGAAAGCATCTTTTCAGAAGTGTGTTAAAGTAACTCTTCTCAATTTGTCTTATTACTTGAAGTAACTTCAGTGTTCTAATGTTTTTACCAAAATGGATGTGGTCTTGATGCAAGTATGTATTGGAGGTTTTTTGTTCACAAAATGCTACCACAGTCACTCCTGGACCACTTACAGAGGTATACAACTGAAGTTAAATCTGTGTTTGAAAACCATGTAGAAAGTATATTTATGAAAAAACACGCTTGCTCCACCACTGGCAGTGTTTTACATGCAAAGAACTGTTGCACCAGTCCTGCAATGTTTTCTGTGTGTTCTCGTTTTTTTCCAATACAGTTTAAGTTACTGTATTTTGCCCATAAAACCTCTTAATAATTGACTCATAGGTAGCTTGGAGACCTGTTCTGTCTCTTTTTTTTTATATCAGTAGTTGAGATCAGCTGGGACATTTAAACTGACAGCCTCTATATTTAATTTAAATGTCATGGGGCTGGTGACACAGTCTCCTTAGAGCAAACCCATAGATTTCTACAAATCACTTCTCCTGTTGTTACATTAGAGTTAATTTCAGGCAGACTTCATTCACTAGCTATATTCAAATGGAACAGGTTGCCTAAGAAGATTTCTAATGGACTGGGGAATTCTTTTGAGACTTTTTCCTTTCTCACTGTCAATCTATGTTGTTATGAGACATGACTTCAAGAAGTTTTGCTGCATTTATACCTACACTTTTTTTCCCCTCACTGGGAAAAAAGCAGCTATACTGGGAACCTGCCAGGGCAACAAGAATGGCCTCCTGCGTGGTACAGAGAACATTTTTTCTGAGGCCTTTGCAGAATCGAAAACAGAAGTGAAAAGTATTTTAGAATTTTTTGTTTATAATTTCTGAATGCAATTTTTTATATATAATTTTTTTATAACTCAAAATATTCTCTAAAGTAGGCACAGAGTATGCATCACAAAAATGAGCATGTCACTTCTATTTTGATCAGACTTCTTTATCTATAATATTTTATCCTCGTATATACTTTCCATTAGACTTTGCAATATATGAAGATGACCAGCATGTGAAATGTTCTTCCTGATACTCACTAAGCTATTTTAGTTATATTACCCAACTTCCAGCTAAATACAAGAAGCAGACATGTTAAAGGATTTTGGAAATTCTATGTGCTGTCCATCTCTGACCACTGTCCTCAGGATGTCTGTTGGATTAACACTGCCCAAATCCCATCAAAGTAAATGAGGATGGCATGATAGAAACCTCACAGATTTAAAATTTTACCCCAACTATATTTCTGGCCTGTAGTTAACAGCCTGAGTATATGCTTTGTAAATCATTAAAACAAACAGCAATTATCATCTCTGTACATCTGTGTTCATCTTAGTTCAACTTGGTGTTACTTAACAAATTCCTACCTGAGCTCTGATTTTATTGCTGAACAAGGTCAAATTTACTAATTCTCCCCAAGTCATTTCCTCTCTGCACTTAAGAGATTTCGACACTGTAACTCCTTAACTTAGGTGGGTGTGGCCAAAACTCAAGTTTATAAACCTGTCTAAAGATCTAGGAAGTCATTTGGGACATATAATGTCAGCAAATGCTTCAAAAACTTCAACTACAAACTCATTTGGCTAATTTATATATTTTTAATTAATATTTGTTTGCTTTTGACATAATTCGTTCTGTCCATTCATTTTAACTGTTATAGTTGTCACCTACATTATAAACATCCACTTGCTTTTGATCCCTCAGACAAGATTACAAATTCCTCCTGATTCATGAAAAAAGTACAATTCCTTCAGAACTCCTTTCAACTTAAACTACATCTTCCCTCTTCAGTATCTTCTGCTGTCCAATAATCAGTTGTCTCTTTTATTTTCCCAGCTGTTCTGATATAGTTTGGTAGGCAATATAGTAGGCAGAACAACAGTGAAAGAAATAATTATTTTTGCTCTGTTGGTGTCATGGTCTAAAATTACAGAAATCAAAATCAGGAAGGTTGAGCAATCATGTAAAAAGTAAGTCTACATATCTGTATGTGTATGTACATACATATGTGTATATGTGATCCTCTCAAAAAATTGGGAGAGTATGTTTTCTAACATTTCAGTAAAAAATTGTATTTCAGGATTTTGCTTGAGTTGAACAAAGATTGCAGGATTTGTTACCAAATAAATTCTAGGATTCTATAGTTTATATTAGTGTAAGTCAACTAGCAAATACATTATTTTGGAAACCTCCAAAGCAGTTCCAGCCCGAAATCATTAAGCTTACTGTCATGAAGTACATTTCATTCATTATAGTTTGTAAAACAAGAATATAGCAGACCAAAGGTAGCTCAGCAGCATTCTGATGACAGTCAATAATGGGTTGACTCTAGCTCAGAAAGGGGTTGACTCTGAGAAGATAAATGAGCCTCCAGAAAGAAAAAAAGATGAGCATCAATGACATTCCCTAAACCAATATGATTATCTGACCTATGCAACACAACAAGTGTTGTTATTCAAGAAAATTTACGGTCCACTGCCATGTCCCAGAGTAGAAAGCTTTAGAAAATAATAATTAAGTGTATTTTAGGACACAATTCCTAACTGTGACAGTGGGATTCATTAACAGCAGCATGAAAATCAGATAACTGAAAATGGGTTTAAAATTGTAGACGCGGAGTAAAGCTGGTGTCGAACCTCAAAGTGTCTGAACTTGCTGATAATAGGTATTCTACAAGAACTTTAATCTGTTGTTTCCCAGTGTCTACTACTAGGCCTGGTCTGAGTATCCTGGGAAAAAAACAACCAAACAACCCAAAACCAAAAATAATCACAAACCTCAAAAAAAAATAAAGTAAAATTTTTTATTCAGTAAAGGTGGCAACACCATCTAGTCAGCATATATTCCACATCATAAAAATTTTAGGTCATCTGAAACAGTTACCACCCAAACTGTGTGCCCCTCACCGAGCGATTGTTGCCCTTGTGGCAGGGACAACAAAACTGCAGATGAAAATGCAATTTCACAGCAACCTATGTAAAAGTGCACCCAATTCTGTCTTGCTACAGGACTTCCCGCTTCCTGGAGAGGAGGCTAACTGTCATACATTAGGGTGATGTTGTCCTGATTCAGCCATCATCATTTTATGCTGCCATCAGTTGCCTGATCACACAGGCCAGCACTGAAATCAGCAATATCCCCTTAGGAGCCTTCTTTCAAACAATCCTGCCACAGGTTCCTGTGGGCCCAGCTCCTCCACTGCCCACTGTAGTACCAGCATCGCCTGCTGAACACAACAGACAGAGATGGCTCCCTTCACATGGAAGAACACTGCTGAGAAAGCTCAGCAAGATGCAGCCAACCCCAACAGAAGACATATCTAACAGGAAGCTCTTCTGACTAATCAGCTCCTGGTTAATGTAATCCTGGCCTCGCCCACCACTCCAACCACCACCAGCTGGGTGAGGACAGAGACACAGGTGGGCCACGTTCTGCCTCTGGAATGTGAAGCCAATCAGAAAAAAAAAACATTCTGCTAGGCTGCAACTCATTCACAGGTCAACTCCAATTTGGGGCCCATAACTCAGGCCCCAGTACTTCAGGTGACCAGTTTTTTTGCCCAGTTCAGTTTGACGTCAATGAACGTTAAACACCTGAAGTCTCACACCTTCTGGGGTACAAGGAATTATAACCAAGAGAAATAGGCACAATAGGCACATACCTACATACCTAATATGGAAAAAGTTACCTCAAGTTGCTTTTCCAAGGTTATGTACTAAATCTATGGCAGAATCTGAGACAGAACAAGGGATTAAAACCTTGACTCATTTTAAAACAGTAGCAAAGGTCAATTGTCTTTAACAGAATTATTAGTAGTATTTCATAATAGATCTCCTTCAGTTCAGTCCTAGGCCTTGGTTTTAGACTATGTTTTAGACATAATACATAAAAACATTATGCAAAAAGGAAAAGGTAGTATACCCAGACATAAAATGAAATTACCAGTCTGGAATTCCCCACAAAACCAATGTAAAAATGCCAAGGTTGTCAAAACCTGCTAACAGGATATTAAGAAATCTTTCCTCTTATATTTTCGTGCTAGCATTACCGAATGTCTTCTAAGTATCTAGGGAAACCATAAACAAGTGCAGTACAATTTCATATACTGTAAGAGTGACTAAAAGTACCTACTGCATTAAATTAAGTGTGAAAGCATGTTTTTGTATATTTTCTAGGTGTTACCAAGTACCACCTTGAATGATAGTATCTTAGAAATCATTAATTACATCCCATGTTAAATTATCATCTAATGTCAAGAAAAAAGGTGTTAAATTGGGCTGTATGTATTATTCATCATCTCCAATTCAATATGAATGCTGTTCTAGTTGAGTGTTATGTACTATTTAATAGCATCATAGACAGTGAACACTTTCCTGGCAAAAGCATGCTAGAAACTATGACGTGACACAAAATACAGGTCCCAAAGAATCAAGAAGATATACTTCAGGAAAAGAAACAAACATGTAACTAAAGATAGGCTTCATTAATATGGTCATATAAATATTTGCATAACATTTCAGATCAAATCCATTCATAAGGGATTAAGACTCTCAAAAATAATGTTAGAAATCTCTTAACACGTCTCTCCACTCTTCCAGCAATTTTTCCATTGTATCTTCAGAGTTAATGTACATAGTCTGTTTTGCATGTGCCCTTTGGAAAACTAATCTCTTTCTTCTGTGAATATCCCTAGAGCAATCGTTGCTACTGCTCTGGTTTGCTAGCCTTTTGCCTGTAATTTGCTCAGGATGTGAATGCTAAGGGAGAAAAATGGTGAAGTGGGCTGCTGCTCTCTACAGTTGTGCATTGTTGCAGTAGATATATTTCCCAGAGTTATATGTTTAATGTCGCTTAATGAATGGGCTAACTGGATAAAAGATTATTGTCACAAAACTACTCTATAAACATTCACATTTCATACTGCACACTTTGCAAGCTCACAATTACTAAGTGAGAAATGGAATTTAAAAATCCCATGGTGACTCGGTGACCTGTTGACCTGAAAAGCCTATGGTGACCTGATGACCTGAAGGTTTGAAATTTCCTATTTGAACTAAGGTTATGCAACTTGCTTTCTTAAGCATATTAATAAATGTTTAGGTTATCTTTACTTTAGCTTATATTTGGAATGTATATTAATTATTTTTTAGCAAATTAATGTATACTATTATCACATAGGAAAAACATTGGATGTCCTTGATGCACCATGGTAAATACTATTCCACAAAAATCCGCTTTATGTAATGTTTAGAAAGTGACTAGCCTCCAGCTGACCTGTGATTCTGACAGCTGGGAGGAAAAACTATGGAGAAAGGAAAGGTTACAACCACCATATGAAGTATGGCAAGAATCTTTAGTCTGGGAGAAAGTAACAATGTCCCCCTAATGCTTGTATTCTTTCTGTGTCATACTATGCGTTACTCAGGTTTTCAACATTTTTCCTGCTAGTTAGTTAGTAGTTTTCTATTAGTTTATTACAAAGGTGATTGTAAGTATTGGTGTGATAGAGTTCTTGCATTGCATTTCCAAATACCATGTCCAGCATATCATCACTGCTTAGCACTAAGTAATGACACTTGGTTTTGAACCTCACATTTTATATAGTATCTTCACATATGTTAAGAGTAGGCAAGAAACCAAGAAGTCCCCTAAATCATCACTTTCCACAAAAAGATAACAATCAGCTATTCCCATCATCTAACTTTCTGGTAGAAAAATCTGGAGATATGGAGGAGATATAGGCAAGCATTCTTTCTATATATATATTCTTTTTTTTTTTAAACTTAAAACATTGACACAGTTCTATGGTGCCTTCAGCTTTTTCATGGAATCTATACAACTAAGTAAAATAGAGTCAGAGTGTGAACTTGAGGACTGGATGCTTGATTGTATTTGCTGCTTAACTCTTGGCTCCCTGTCTATCTGTACTTTAGACCAAGCTCTTGGGAGAAAAAAAAAAAAATTATAAAAAAAAACAGTTCTAAACACTGTAGGTAGAAGATAGTATGGACGGGCCAAGGCTGCTGCACTTGATTCCAAGCCCCAGGATTGATGTCTAGGCCCTTTTTTTAGTTAGTGGTCTTTCTAGTAGTCTACCTAGATTTCTAAGTAAGTGAAGTATCAACTTGAAACCAACACTTTTCAGACTAGATGATCTTAGTCACCTCTTACAGATACAAGCACCTGCAGAAGGCAATGTATTTACTTTACTGAGGAATCTTACCTGAAGACAGATCTGTGGTTAAAATACGTTTATCTCTAATTTAGTGCCTAAAACAAGATGGGATGGCTATACAATGTATATACATTTATACTCAAAATTTAGCTGTAGTCCTAGTGTTTCAAAGAAGCTCTGTTTGTAAGGGAGAGAAGAAAGGATTCAATCTGGCTAGCTCTTTAAAATATAAAAAAAATGTTTTCAACAAATAAATAATATTAAATTGGTTGAAAATTAGTATAATGAAGATTCACTAGCTTGTTCATCTTATTTTTTCCATTGTCTGCTTAATGGAATTGTAATTTGTAAAAAGCTTCCTAAAATATTTTTAATGAGTCAAGAAACAGACACATAAAATGAGGGACCATCATTCAGATGATAACCAGGCACTGCATGATGTATACTGGCAAGCTATTGAATCTGATTTAGGTGATTGTCTGAGACCGTTATGTAGCACAGACTAATACCACATCTGCTATGGTTTATAGCTATACGGATAAATATTTATCTACAACTAAATTCTGGTACACTAAAACTTGAAGAGTGTGGAAGTAAGGGATCTCTATTAAAAGGAAGGTGCCAGAAAATACATTAAGAAATAAATTTATAGTTATTTTTTGCTTTAAAAGTTCAAGGGTTTAAAACAGTAGGCATATATGAAACAAAAACATTGTGGTTCAAGTATATCCTGAAAATAGAAACATATATACACTGATCTTTACACCATAATACATCAGTTCTAGTTGTCTTGGTGGAATTTCTGTATAAAAGGGTAGTAAAAGCATTCAGTTAGGCAGGACTCCGGAAGTTCCAGAATTGTGAGAATTGAGTGCAATATCCTGCACATACTACTGTGCAAGAGTGGTTCAGAATGGTAGAAAGTATCTCCTACAATACTGAGAAAACTTACCTGTACATCCACAATATTTACTTTCTTTATGGAGGACCATCTAGGGCCAGTCAGGCTATCCAAGAATCTCACTTTTAATCACTGCCTCTATGTGGACACCTGTATTGAGCCCAGGGTTATGTCATTAAATAACAATGCAACAATCAAAAGCAAAACTTAGCCGGTGACAATTTAGTTTACTGAATATACATCTCATACATCATTAGATATTGAGAGTTCTCCCACCCAGCTTACACCTCTAGAAAACCATAGATCTTCTATAGCTGTCACATCAGATCTGTAGTAGGTATCTGAAGAGCTTCCTTGGATGTCCTAAGTCAGTAGGCACATATGCTCGCACAACTGAATACAACCCCTAAAAACCCGTAGTCATAGTATGATTTGATGCCAAATAATCTCTGATGTCTCTTATTTCCATTCCCTCTTTTTTCCAAGTGGTCAATTACTTAACCTGTGTCTATGAGCTTCCTTTTCTGAACTGAGACATCTCTCTAAGAAAAACTGGAGGTGACATGAACATTCCTACCACTACAAAGGTTTTAAATCTTTCTGTGATTCAAGGATAAAAATAATTGTATCAAAGACAACAAAAATTAGAAAAGTAAAAAAAAAAAAAAACTCAACAAAAAAACAAAGCAAAAACAAACTCCCAAAAGAATTATCTATAGAGCTTTTCTGTTTCATTATCCAAAGGATTTTTTATAAGTATGCTGATAAGAAAAAGACACAGAGATGTATGTTTCCCATATCAAAGAGTGCTTGTTATTCTGTTCTTGAGGCTGCCCAGCAACCAGTGACCTGCATGAGAACCTGTGCTGACAAGCTCCACAGGTATCCAAGCTTAATGTAGCTCTGGAGTGCTTTTATTAGATAAGCATACTCTATCTGCTCTGGCAAAGAAAAATAGGGCAGGCAATCAGACAACCATCTTCCCTAACCTGAGCAGAATGCTTAACATAAGTCAAGGGTAAAGAAAACAATCTTGTCAGAACAATGCCTTGAAATACCATCAAAAGAAGATCACCTGTGTTTATACACATATGTGTATATATTTGTTATATGTATTTATAGCAATAGGAATATAAAATGAGAGATTACTCCTTTGTTTGCTTCAATATATTAGTCGACAAAGTAGAAGCCCTTTCTACATAATAGTCTAGATATTAGACCTAATAGAAAAGCTAGAAAATTTCATATAAAACCAGAAAAATGCAATGACAAAAAAGCATTAACCCATGAGAAAATGAAGTTTTCCTTGGTCATTTTAGTTGTCTAAAAACGAAAATCCTAATGCTACTGCATAAGATAGTATGCACCAAAAAAATCTCATAAGATTTTATTTTTTTATCACATTTTCTGTTTTATTGAGTTTTATTCCCTTTTTATTGCCAATAACAATCTGTAGTAAGACAATTCTGGTGTAATATTGTGTATTGCAAACTCCCTACTACTGAATTGCTTTTTTCTTTCTGCTGATTTATACAGACACATCTGAGAATAATGTACAATAGATTTTTTTCTTCATTTGTTAGACTTATTATTATAAGATTTAAGACCTAAGTTCTAAACAGTTACCTATTCATCTGTAAAATTTGCCATGTACATTTCAAACAAGTTTCTATAGGGAGTAAACTCTACTATCATGAATTTAAAAGATCAGAAGACAGCTTATCTGCTTATTGGTTACAGAAGCTTTAATCAGTTTTGAAGTACAAGGCATTCTGTGAATTAAGAAAAAATATTTCCTTGGACCAATGGAGTTGGAGTACCAATAAGCCTATAAAAAGACAGAGAAGGATAAAAAGTTGCCTGGGAGTTCCCATTGTCTTTGAACTGTCATCTTACATGACATGATCCATATCTTAGGAACATCTGTTTGAATGTAAGATGAATAAGCCACCAAGTCAATTTTTTGAAGTGTTATTGAAGGAAAATTATATAGGGAGAAAAAAATTAATTATGGGCAGAGAAGGAAGGCATCCAGGAAAGAAGAGTTAAGTCGGATTCCTACTGAAATAGACCTTATGATATAGGGGAAGACTGTCCAAACATTCAACATTCCTGATCAGAAGTGTCTAAAAATCATGAGATTTGAAAGCTAGCAAAAGCTTCTAATTCTTGGTTATGAGGTGGGCCCTGACTTCGGTCTTCAGAGCTGTAAAGATTAGACACCAGACATGTTTTTTCTCTTTAACGAAATCTGAAATACTTATATAATCATCTCTTTCAAGAGCTAGATATTTATGTAAAACACTAGCTATTAAGAGATTTATGACAACAGCATGAGAGCCGACAATACTGTCTGTGCAAGTTTTTTGAAAAAAACAAACCAAAGGAAAATTATATGTATGAGTTACTGGGGTCCCTTTGCTGCAGTAATATGAAAATCAAGTGGCATAGAATAGTGTTCCTTAAACTCACCATCATTCACACTTATGTACTACCACTTAGGAAGCTGTTATGGTGAAACAATGCATGTTATCACAACCAAAGATCTAAGAAAAAGAGGTATGAGTAACACTTTGCTAAAAAAAAAAAATAAATGTTTTTAAAATTTAAATATTACTTTTGTCTCTGGTATTTGCTTTTATGATCCACCCAATATTTTTGACTCCTTTTTAGTGCTACATTCAGTGAAATATATTCTGAGATAATAAGACAAGCATAGGTTAAATATTGATAAGTAAAAGTGAGTCTGAAGCCTGCATCTGTGAAGAGCAAAAGATGTGTTTAATGTAATGTTCTTTAGTTATCTCATTAAAGAGGTGATGAAATTCACACTCTGCTGAAATCCAAGCTTTCTGATTCTTTTCCTTCATGGCGACATTTCACTTAACAGATTTAATACCTGCTGTACTTCAGACAGTGTGTTGACTCAACTTTTCCCTTTACTCTCTGTCCCATCTACTAGAGATTGTTAACCTCATTAAAGAAGTTGAAGCTGATCCTGAACTACTAAAGTTTTCAGTCGAATGGCTAACCCACAGAGGTCATAAATGCAGATTATCCTTGTAAATCTTTAGGTTTTCAAAAGGTGTGGGCTTAAGAACTTTATCTATTTCTAAAGACATTCCAGAACAGTACAAATTGCGCACTATATGAGATGGAAAACATGGGAGGATTAGTATAGCTTGCTGCAAAAATAAGATGCAGTATAAAACAGGATTAAAAATTACCAAAAATACAACATTAAAATAATGAATGCTTTAAATCAGAGAATACCTTTTACATTTTTCTTTACCAGCACCACTTCCTGTTCCTTTTTCAGTGAGAAAAATAAAAGAAAAAGAAGAGAGAAACAGAGAGTAGGACTCTAGGAGGAAAAAGACATAAAGAAAGAATAGAGGTAAAAATATTCAAAATAAATACAGAATTTGAAGAAATTAAATTTTAAAAATAAAAACCTAAACCATAAGCAAACTCTCTTGTTTATCTTAAGCTATAATTCTGAGGTGCATCTAGACACTCAGACACCCCTCTATGGTCCACCAAAATGTGCTGCTATATTATTTGTTATACACTGAAATCCAACAGTAAAAATCTTCTCATCATAATTTTCTTTCCATGGCATATATTTCAAGCATGGAGATCCTGAAATGTAATCATTGTTCTCCAGTGAGACTTTCAAGGAATCTTCTTACTCACTTGTCCCTGGAATCAAGGCCTGGTAGCAAATCCCATGTTAGTACTGTGCTGTTTTCCAGCAGAGCAATCGCATTGTGTTTAAAATGGAGTGTATATACTCTGGGTAAATATCCTACAAAGTTTCTATCAGTAAAACCCTGAAACGTTTCAAGACCTCATTTGCTTACAAGCACAATGTCTGCAGGAATGATGAAAGTTTATGTTGTAAGAGGAGGGAAAGGTGCCATTAGTTTTCTCCATGAGAGGTATATTCAGCCAGCTTATTTCTACTGCATGTGTTACCAGGCTTTCTCTCTCCCTGCCTAGAGTATGGTTAGCTTTAAGCTGTCCCTTGTTGCCTATCTTTTCCTATAACAGTTTAATCTTAGGTCGTCAAGAGGTCAAACCAATGTATATGTTCCTGAGATAAAGCTATAAGCCATATGGATGAAACAATATGTTAGTTCACGGTTATAGAAAAAGCACAGTATACTTTCTTCCTCTCGTTTGTTCTTTCAGCTTTAATGAGGATGAGTAAGCTAGCTTGGCAAGAGCTGCATTTTGGGCTTCTCCTTGGGGAAAGAAGTGGAAAAGTGAGATTTTCTGCGTGAACAAATCTGCTAAGCAATTTTTTTCCCTGACTTACATGGCATGGAAATATTAATGTTTAAGTGTGAAGTCTTAGTGTCTTTATAGGATGTGATCTTAAGGATTTAATATTCTTGATGTAAAAAATGTGTGTAGTTATTAGCAAACCCCATAATATATAAAAAATAATTTTAAAAAGAAAATAGTATATTTATTTAGATGATTCTATAAAATATTTGTAAACAAAGAGCAAATACCATTTTATTTCCATGGAAGTCTAAGGTTATTGATGTAATCTGTGGAGCAGAACTGATCCTGGATCTAGATCCTCTTTAGTGTGTCTTTCCTTAATAGTCAGGCAACTTTATTCTGACATGATATAAAAGAGAAGCCAACTGTCACTACCAATTTGTCTTTCAACTATATTGTAAAACACCTTCAATTTTTTTTTAAAGTTCTTTCTCTGCTGGGCCATACTTGAATAGATATTGTCATTCATCTTGCTGACGTTAGTGTCCTTTTTGATAAAATGCAATGCATCCTACTTTGGACAATGAAACCAATATAACGTACATTTTGCCACCACTGCACCCTAACATTTGAAATTACACATTCCAGGTCACATTGTTTAAGCCTATTATGTTCAGAAACATTTTATTTTTTTAAATTTTATTCTTCAAATAAAGTATCCAGAACCTGGTTAGATCACATGTACTGCTCAATTAGTTCATTCTTGACCATAATAACAACATTTACTTTGTTGTCAATAAACTCCTTGCAAACAGTCAAGTCACTCACATGGAATAAATGATTGGTTGGCTTCTGATAGTAGAGGAAGGAAAATCTATGAACACAAAGTTATCACTTATGCCTGAGGAAGCCTCTGAACTGGAGATTGTTTAACGCTGGGAAAACAGCCTGAAAAGTATAATGCTTTCTGTATTTTTCCCTAAACATCATCTACAAGCTGTTATTAGACAAAAGGTCCCATGCTACCTGAACCTTGGTCTGACCTACCTCACTTATGAAGTCTGCTGAGAGATTTGTTCTGTTTTCAAGCTTCTGTTTCTTTATTATTTAATTATTGCTGTATGATAGGGGCAGTGGTTGAGGATGGTGCTGTGGAATTTAAAGCCACTCCAGGAAGAGTAAATTCAAGATTTCTATGGGATGATGAGAGACTAAGAAATACAAATTTAAACTGCATGGATTAAAATGTGCACTACAGAATGAAGGCATCAATGTAGTAGACCACTGTGGGAAACTGACCCACTGTTTGAAATGCCTTCCTAAGTCAGCTAAAGAGAACTACAACTTCCATGGATTATTGGGAAATCCTCCAGGAAGCGGAAGTTGGAAGTC
>JAVSBS010013179.1:0-10151 GCA_033124195.1 Coracias cyanogaster | reverse complement strand
AGGAGGGGAAGGAAAGGGGGGGTGATAGAGAGGCTTGGTGGGCACCTGGCGCTCAGCCAAGGTTAACCCACCACAAAGCCTTACTGCAAAATTACTGCGAGGTCAGAGGATCTTGTCCTTAAGAGAGGTTTTTCTCCCCCTCTACTCTGCCCTGGTGAGGCCATATCTGGAGCACTGTGTCTAATCCTGGGCTCCCCAGTTCAAGAAAGACAGGGAACTACTGGAGAGAGTCCAACAGAGTGCTAAGAGGATCATTAAGGGACTGGAACATCTTTCTTACAAGGAAAGGCTGACAGACCTGGGGCTATTTAGCCTGGAGAAGAGAAGGCTGCGAGGGGATCTTATCAATATTTATAAATATCTGAAGGGTGGCTGTCAAAATGATGGGACCAGTCTCTTTTCAGTGGTGCCCGGTGGTAGGGTGAAGGGCAACAGGCACAAACTGGAACGCAGGAGGTTCCACCTGAACATCAGGAAAAGCTTCTTTACTTTATGGAGCACTGAAATGGGCTGCCAAGAGAGGTTGTGGAGTCTCCTTTTCTGGAGACTTTCAAAACCCTCCTGGATATATTCCTGTGTAACCTGCCCTAGGTAAGCCTGTTTTGTCAGGGGTGTTAGACTAGACGATCTCCATAGGTCCCTTCCAACCCTTATCATTCTGTGACTCTGTGAAGGAACAGTTTGTCCCAAAAAGGCATAAATCCTTGATACTGTACAAGCATGGATTCACTATCTCAAATTTCATTTGCTTATGTGTAACTTTATATATTCATGTACTTTTTTCAACAGTCAGCCATATAGAGAAAAAAAATTCCTAAAATGGCAAAGTAGGAAAATGGAACATCATTAATGTTGAAGTAAAACAGTGTTTGTATAATAAACATAGCAAAATTGAGTCAGTGAAATAGATAAATTAATTGGTAGATTTAAAACAGAAGCAAAAGTAAGACTTCCTGCTCTGGTTTCTGCCTTTAATAAGCACAGTTAAAGTAATTTTCAGTTAAGTTATTTTTCCAGTTTAACTTTATGCAGAAAGGGAGATCCATCAGTTGTTCTTATAAAGCGAGAAAGACGACATTTTTCTCCCTGTTCCTGGGCTGTAGTGTTGCTGTATGTACCTCCCACCTCCTGGTTAATAATGTGAGAGGACGTACTCTTTCTGAAAAAAGAAATTGGCTTTTTGTTAAAAGAGCTAGCTTTCTGCAAACCCAATCATCCTCCAAAGGAGGAAGAAGTCCTTAACATCCAATCTCTAACATATTTTCTGGTGTCTTTCCTAAAAGGAGGAAACTATTATTGCCAAAACTTTTTCTGTTCACATAGAGGGCTAGTGAAGATCTCTAATGGGGGCTCTACTCCCACAGCACATGGCCAGTAGTGAGAGGCTGCACAACACTATGAGCCTCAGCACTGGCATGGATGTTGGAGGACATCCTAATGTTCTACAGGTGCCCTCAGATGTGCTAAATATGATTTTAGGCTAGGGAACTGGTATTTGAAGGCAGCTTAAAATGGGATGAGGATCAAGGAATGAAAAACATAAAACAGGGAGGTTGAAGTTGACACCAAACAGAACTGCCTTTCACTCCCCTAAGGGCTCTAGGATGCTGAATCTGACCAGAAATGTGACAAAACACTTCATCACCAGCATCATTTCCCTCCCTTGAAATTTACTCCTCAAAGCCAGGATGTTGTGGTGAATGGATCTTTGGTCTAACCCTACTACTGGCATAATGGAATTATTTTCTAAATGCAGATACGAGATTGTAAGAGCTTCTGCAGCAGTTCCACTGAGTTAATAGCCTTGCCCATCTAGTGCAGTAACTCATTTCTTAAGAGGGTCCCCTATGCAAAGTTTAGATAAAAGTAAAGGGGCAAAATTTACAGTGATGCTTGACTGCATGAAACAGTCCCCACTTCTGGTGATCTGAAGCAGAGGCCAATGTTATTTCTTAATATTTAATAGCTGCTAAGATGTTTTTCTTTCATTACTTTACTGATTTCTCGACATACCAAAATGATGGGTACAATGCTTTAATTATGCATACTTTTTAAAAAAAATAGTCCACTAATCCCCAAAAAATCTCATTGACCCCACTTCTTGCACTGTAAGCAACTGAATAAGCATTTCCAAATGTATTTCTCATATAGGTGATTCTATTTCACATTCTTCTCCAGGTCTCTGTTTCAGTGAGTTCTAGTATTTTTAATTTCACCTTACACAGAAATCATTGTATAGAAATCTTCAATAAAACTTGTTTGCGTTCTCTCTTTTCTGGTTTTACTGTCCTCTTTTCACAAAAGGGAATCAGAAGTCCATATATTTAAGATTCCGTACATTATGATGTAGGATGTTTTAGATTATTTTTCTGTTCACTGTTTAATAGTTCTTAAAATTTACTTTTTAAAATAAATGAACATTGAATCAAAATATTCATAGGACTATCTTTAGTAAATCATAGCTCTCATCTCTCTGTGGCAGTAGCGGTTTAGAATCAGTCATTGTATACAATTTGGTTGTTTTCCTATATGTACTAATTTGCGCTGATCAACACTGAATTTCATTTGCCACTTTATTGCCTAGTCAGTCAATATTTTGACATCCTTTTGCACATCTTCACAGTAATTTTTTACTTTTAATATCCTGAATAATTTAAGATTATCATCAAAATTTGTTCTCACTACTTACCTTCTCTTTCAGATCATTAATGAATATGCAGAAAAACACATACTAGGAGAAAGAGGGACCTAATTTGAATGCCTTCTATTAGGAAAAAAGACTGCTTATTTTATTATTTGTTTCCTATTTTTTTATCTGCTGTGATTGAAATAAGGTTTTTTGTGTTTGGTTTGCTTTGGTGTTCTCTTAAATAGACTTTCTCTTGAAAATTTAAAATACATGGTGCCAATCTTTATTCATATGACTTTTAATGCAAGATTTCCTCCTTCTAGAAAAGCTTTGTTGACTTAACCCTGTTCAAACATAGTTTTTACTGTAATTTTTATTAGTAAGTTAGAAGATAATTCAGCTGTACTGATTTGAAACTTTGCATTATCTCTGGTTAAAAAAAGTGGAGTTAATTTATCACCTTTTGTTCTTCCAATCCCAATATAAAGGTTTAGGTTATATGCTGCAATTGATAAGTGGATTAACATCTGAGGTCTTGGCTATTTTTTAGTGCTCATTGTGTCAATTTTTCCTAATTTTTTTTCTCCCAATTCTTCAGTTTGGCCAACTCCTTCCGTGTTTACTCATGAAAAAGATGGAAATGTGAGTGTTTGCCTTATTTCTGTCATGATTAATATCAATGTAATGCATTCACTTACCTTCTCAGGTACTGCCTTTTTTTCTCTGAGGATTAGTTTTACATCTTAATCATCTATGGGGTCTCCAGACCCTATTTTCTGTTTTGAACTTTTTAAAGGATTATTTACTACATGTGGAAAATTCAAATTTCAAGCTCCAGGTTTTTAACTACATACATCTCCTTACTTTGTGGTTTTGGGTTGTTCTTTTTGTTGGTTGGGGTTATTTGGGAGTTGTTTGTTTGTTTGTTTATTTCTTTATTTTTTAAATTGACATAGTTTTCTTTACAAAATTATTTCCATGAACTCCATGAAGAATTTAGCAACTAGCTCAGGTGTATGTACCCACCCTCTAGATATACAATGCAGCTCCAAACTGTGGGCATTTAAATGTAGGTTCCTACCTGTGAGTGAGATAACTGACTGCCCTTATAGTTAATGGTTGCCTAATTAATATAATCACTAGTACTTGGTGAGTTAGTCAGCTTACCAAGATCTTCCAGCTGAAGCTGGAAGAACCTTTGAGATTCCCAGCTTGATTCAATAGCTCACATAACATTCACTGTGGATCTAAGTCTCACCAGATACTTGGCTCCAAATAATACCTTTTGTTTTGGGATAATGCCTTTTTGTCCATGCAATGTCCTGCTGTTATAACAACTTTTAAAGACAGATAAACCTTCATGTGTTGAAATATCCAGTCTCAAGACTACTTCTTCCTAAAATAATACAGCAATGATGTAAATATAGGTATTTCTTTCAAAATTTGGTCATCCAAATGGTACAACTACTGAATACAAGATTGTTTGAAGCTATAATTTACTTACTGACAAAATAATTCTTAAACTCCATTAATAATTATAGATAGTCATACACTCTAGGAGAGTATTACTACTAATTTCTCTGTACTTGTAGTAGTTGTCTCATGGCCTTGAATGGTAGAATGTGTTCAATGTTAGCAGTGAAGAGGAGATTGAATTTGTGTAGATACAATCAGTGTACTTCTCTTCCAAGCAAATGGTAACCTCTGCCTGACAAACTCATGTTTACTTAATAAGCACTAAAGTATTGGTAAAAAGTGGTCATTTCAATGAGGAGGGAACAAGCTAAGAGAGAAGGAATAGTGTGTTCCCATATAACTGGCAAATCAAACATAAAAAGAAGAAGGAAGATACATCAAGAAAAGCAACCAAAAACATTTTTAAATGTTAAGACCACTGAAGTACTGAAATAGGTGGCTGGGAATGTCATATAGACTCCATTATTAGGAAGCAGGCTAGGCAAGTCTGTCAGGAACAATTTAAGGCTGTCTGAACCTAATGTGGGAAGAGGGGTTGGACTGTATGATTACTTGCATTTCCTACCAGCTATATTTTTTCTGACTCTAAAATAACTTTTAGTCACCATTAGTAAGCTCTAGTTTTTAATATTCAAAGTAGAATTGTCGCCTTAAGAGAAACAATTTAGTAGCATGTTACCAGGGAACATGTGCATGTCACAGCTTCTGCTTTTGTCTTTAAGATAACTGTGATCATGTTAGATCATAGAATCATAGAATGTTCTAGGCTGGAAGGGACCTCTAGAGGTCATCTGGTCCAATCTCCCTACTTGAGTAGGGACATCTATTTGTTTTGAAGTTTAATTTGTTTCAAACTGCATACACTAAGTTTTTAGAGACTCTTGTTCTGTGCATGTACTAAGCAAACTAAACAAGAGTTTTATCACACAGCTGGAAATTCAAAGAGTCATTTTAGTTTCTCATGTTTTGCGGTATTTGCTCACAATAATAGACTGTAGACTCCTGGACTCTTTCCACAGAAAAGACAACCCAAAATGTGCTTCATGTCATTTTGCTCAGCGCTGAGTCATCACTCACATAAAACATTAACCAAAGTTAAACCCTTGTTAGGATCAGGTGTCCAGAACCAGCATCTCCCTACTGGTTTCATCTAGTACATGTCCCTTGCAGAATCATATATGTGAAATTCAGCTCAGATACCTAAATTCAGTTACCTAAATAGATATATAATGTAGCACTTTAGATGTCATAGTGTTTCTAAGATATTTACACCAGGCTACTAAAAATGACACAGGAGCCATGGGAGTTTGGCTCCCTTTGGAAGCAGCAGCTGAAAAGCCACGGAGGATATTTTAGGGCATCTCAAATCATCTGTCTGTGGCTAGACATCAGTTATCTGACAATAACTGAGACATGCCCTTTATGTCTTCATTTTACCATAAAGTTGGTAAACAGCAGTCAAATGGCAAATTCAGCAGCTGATAGATCACTCACTGATTTTTGCTTTCCTTGCTTCATGCTATCACACTTCTTGTACTAACAGTTTTTGCATTGTTGAAAGTGTTTTTGCATTTTATACAAACCAACCTTTTTCTCAGCCACTTACACTCTTCTTTCTTGAATTGTTCTTTATTTGTGGTCAGATGCATTTTATTGCAGAAGCTTTCCTTAAGTAACCAAATATCCACAGTCATTTGCAAGGTGCAATCCACTTTCACAATAGCTCTGTGGTGACTTGCTTATTAATTATACGGAGACATAGATAAATTCATATTTCCTGTAGCTAGCCCACACACTAAGAGTTTACAGGACTTCTCAATATGTCAAGGCACAAGCACAAATGCTCTTATGCCTCTAGCTGAAATAGTTTATGAAATTATCCCTCACAGATGCTTGTTACCAGCCTCACAGCTGAGATGCCATAACTGATCATGTTAATTTCCAGTCCATTTCTGTGCAAAGTAAAATAGATTGGTTTAATCTAGCAGTGAAGCCGTTTTAAACAGATTTAGTTCTTTTCATTGAAATGGAAGAGGTTTTTCCAGTTAAACAGCTGTGACTCAAATCTTTATTATTAGATGGAAAGGGGTAAAACTAAGAGGAGAAGAGACATTTGGTTAAATGGTACACTTCAAGTTGAGATTTAGTCAAAAAAAGTAATGAAAGTTTTGCTTTAGGAAAGACCCCTCTGATTTCTTATATTGTTTGCCACACACTCTGTATTGTCTAAACCACATTTTCAATTTTATTAAATAAACTGTTGATTTTATTAAGCAAAAATTAGCTATGGTTAATTCTCTGAAATGCTCTTAACCTCAGAAGTTCCTTAACACAACTGACATTTGCAAAGTCATAGAATAATTACATCAGTAATTTTTTCAGAGCTGTAAAAAATTGCCAGTAAGTGGCCTGAACCACTAGCCATCAATTGTCTTGAAAACACATAGTAGAACAAAAAATTCCTTAGGGAAGAAGTTGATCACCATTGTTCAACATTTTTCTAAATTTTCCTTTCCCTCAGGCTGGCTTGAATCATGTTTCCTATGCTAAGGCTATATATTCTATTGCTATCTTCTCCATCTAAGACCAAGGAGGTTAAGGGAACTGGTTTTCCTACTTTCGTTCTTCCTGGCCTATTCCATATGCTCAGTGGCTTCCCTTTGGAAGCTGATATGCAAATGTTCTCTGTGGAGGAAGCAGCAGCAGTTACATATATCCTTCACCATCTTAAAGACCCTCGGTACCTGTGTACATTTATATTCACAAGCATCAGCTCACATGGCATGGCAGCAGCGACAGCACTATTGGACACTGAGCAAGTCTGGATCTATGTAACATCAAGCCTAATTTGTATTGTGAAGTAATATGAACTCCAGTGCGAGCATCTCTTACAAACCACAGATACTCCTGTGCCTATTCTTCGCAAAACATAACAAACACCACTAAAATAAACTGGTCCTTACCAGTTACCACCTCACAGATGAAAGTCAAGCAGCTGATACTGATGGCAAACAGGACAGAGCTTATTGTCAGATGCACAAAATGTTTGAATGTGCTTGCAGCTACAGCTAGATGCTTCATGGCCACAAGTAATTAGGTTTGGAGGGTTTCTGGATTGTTCTCTGAGAGACATCAATGGTTATAAGAATGCACCGCATCCAGTTGCTCAAAGCCTAGCAGGATATTACTTGCTCTCAAATGCATGTGTTTTACCATCTGGGCTAAGACAATGCAACATACCTGGACATGAAACCGTCAGCCTGTAGGAAACTCCATCTGCTTCACAATTTATGGCACACTCTTTCACCAGATGAATCAGCAACAGCAAACACCCAATTCTGTCATCTATCTTTACCTTCTGAGAATACTGAAATATGATGGAGGGTGAGTTATGTAAGCAGTAACTCCCAGAGCTCCAGGAAAGACATTGCAGCTGGTGAACGAGTTTTTTGTGAAACTGCTATGACTGATCATGGATAGAACTTGAGTGACAATGTTGTCTTTGCAGATGCAAACTTGTGGGGTTTAATCTATATAATAGTGATCTGACAGTATTTCTGAGAAGCTGGGAATTTTACAAGAGCACTGAGTCCAATAGGCTGTGATCTGCATAAATATATGGAATGTACATGCTTAGGATCTTGAGCATTTCTTTCTCTAAAATTTTATTTCTCAATTTCATTTTTATATGAATAAAAGAAATTTTTTCCTGTTCACTAGAATGGACTAGCAAGGTAATAAAAGCAGTAGAAGCAAGCAGTTAAGGTTATCTAAACAGTGATTTAATCATGATATGATCAGCTGGGCTCAGGCCTTATCAGAGCTCCTTTACCTTTCCCTTTCCTTTTCACTTTTTTACTTTTCTAAATTATTGAAATAGAAAATAAAGATGTTAAAATGAGCCTGAGCCTAATAAAATACTTTTTCTTTTTATTTTTTTTCTTTTTTTAATGGAACTGCTTTGAGTATTGCTGGGTCTTGCCTTCTAATGATCCTTGGCAAATACATTACAAAGGCAACACTAATATATTAAGGGATAAGGGATATAAATACCTTCCTTTGAAGTTTACATCAATGACCTCAGGAAAAAACAAGCAAAAGTTTTTTCTGAGCACAACTGTTTTTCTTCTCTAATCTAGATTTTTTGACTTCTAGGTTGCATCCACTCTGTGCTAGTCCAAGAATAAAGAGAAACTGTCTCTAAAATCAAGCACCCACTTTTGATACATCATTGAATAAAAGCATCCTAACCATTGTATTCTGTTACTCAGGCTTGTAAATGATTCCATGATGGAGCTTTGATCTTGAGATTTTACTTTCCCAATCTGTCTGTCTAGTTTCATTCCAAAACCAAATGCAGTTATCAAGCAAATCAAGGCTTCTTTTCATCTTGGATATAGAAAAGAGCTCAATCTGCATCTAAAAGCTTGCTCAAACCATACAGTTTGTTCCTATTATAGTGACAGATACTGAATTATGCAACAAGTTTCCAGTGAGCAATTACATTTTAATCACTCTAAAGATTTTTTTCTGCAAAGACACTCCTATAAATGATTTATTTCAAGAGATAGGAATTGTGCTCATATAGCTTAACTGGGAAAGTGTTCAGGTTCCCCAGACAAATTTCCTGGCAGGCACAATGTTTGAGGAGACCAGTAACTAATATGTTAACCACTTTCTGTTTTGGTTTTGTTGTTTTTTTTTTTTTTTTCCAGTAAATCTTTAACACAGCATGACCTATAGTAGCTAAGTCTCTGTCTGCAGCCACTCATAGCTTTCTTTCTTGGATTAGAAACTCTGAATTATTTTTATTTTTCTTAAATGGATTGTGGTGTTTACAGTAGTTGTCTTCTGTACTGCTAAATTGAATAACCATATAGTACTTCAAAGATGGCTGAAAATAGAAGTATATAATAGAAGAATGTTCCACTACAGTTAACATTAAAATGAAGGTTTTAGTCCAGGTAAATAGACGTGATATTTCTCAGCATTAGTGACTTACCATCGTATGTAAGATATACATTGTGTAAGCTAAGATTTAAGCTCAAAAATACGTTAAAGATGCTTATAAACTACATCCATTTATTTAGGTTCTGGCTTCAGATGAATTTCAGAGTGTGCTGCCACAGTGCTACCAGGAACATTTGGAATATTCAACATGGAAAAACATAAAATAGATGAGTGCATTAAAAAAACAGATGAGAATACTTCTTTTGTTGGACTCTCCACTGAGAATTTGAGATTAGTTTATAATTGTTATTTGGGTTTCCCAGGTAAATAGAAATCCCCACATTCAGTTGCCTGCATAGTCACTGAATATCAAAAGCTTTTCTTTATTTTAATTGGAAAAAAATTACAGACTATAGTAAGGAACATGCTAAATGAAGCAGTTCTTTGCATAGAACATGCTTTTACAACAAGTAAAAGCAAGCTTGGCTGTGATTGCTTAATCCATCTCTGGCATTTTCAACAGCAACAAAGGAGCAAGTTATGAAATGGTAAATGCCAATCCACTTAGGGATTAACAGAGTAAACCCAAAAATTTCAGCTCCACTCAGGAAACCACTGTCCAATGAGCGTAGCTTATGGAATGCAGATTTCTGCCAGGCTGTTGTAGCCTGCACCACCCTGAGGCTGCAGAGAGGCTTCTTTGAAGTACTTCTTAGCTACCATAGGTTGTATAACTAGTTAAACAGAACCCATGTGTATAGCTATTTAAATAAATAACTAAATACTTAACATGGATCAATGTTATGCATTGCATAACCACATAGTTTTCATCACAAGAGGATTCAGGACTTAAATTTTACAACCTGCAACCAATTTTATTAAACTCTATAAAATGTAAATGCATGAAGAAATTTTATAACCTGGACCGCAGGCTGTCTTCTGATCTTCACTAAAATTTCAATATTTCTTGTGGTTTTGTACAGGGAAAAAAAAAAATTAAAAAAAAAAAGGAAGAAAATCTTTCACAGAATCACAGAATCATTATGGTTGGAAAGGACCTCCAGGGTCATCAAGTCCAACCTTTGTCCTAGCATCT